>VBVQ01002502.1:7902-24499 GCA_011636635.1 Tetramorium simillimum | reverse complement strand
GAAAAATAATGTTCATTATATGTGTAAAATAAATAAATTATAAATTATATAAAATAATATGTGCAAAAAATATTAGTATTAAATATTGAGACATTGATATAGTGCTGTGAAATTATCATGATCGACATATATCGAAAGCTTTAACTGACCTTCGTGCGGTGCAGCCTCCTCGTTTTCCACCCCGACCGGAGGACCCCAGATCCTCATTAAAAAGGGCTTGAGCTGATTCTTCTGCAGCTCGAGCAAAGCGGCATCCTCAATGCCGGCATTATTGTCGAGAGCTCTGACAACGTCCGCGAGCGCAAAGTTTCCTTTCGCCATAATCTGTTCGCACTGTCAATCAAAAGAACGACAGAACAATGTTGATCAAAGTGTTGCAAGGTTGTGAAAAATTTATTAGATTTTCCCTCGCACGTACTTTTTGCTGCCTGCGTTGGATGGCCGTCGCGACTGCGTTCCACATGTCACCCTTGACGGACCGCAAGGCTTCCTTCGCCTCGGCCGCCGAGAGCAGGCCGATACTGTTCTCCTTCAATTCCTTGCCCTGCGCGGTCACCAGGACCTGCACAGTCTCCACCAGATGCGGCCATTGCGTCTGTAGCCACTCGATCGGATTCGCCGCGCCTTGCGCCAGTGCGACTTGGACATCGTCGGTCGTGAATCCCTGCTTCTCGGCTTCCCGCAGGATCTCCACTATCTCTAATCCCTGGCGCGTCAACGTGGAGATCCCTTGGCTGCCACTGGGACCTGCCTCCGCGTATCTCGGTTGGCTGGGTTCCTGAAAAGGCACGTTGCCGTCAACGAGCGTCTCGTGGAAAATTGATAAAAGAAGCACGAGATTGCAATGAACGACGTTACTTGATCTATGCCTAGTCACAATCACAGGGATTCCGCCGTCATAGATTATCTTTTAATCGTGTGCTGTTAAGCGCCTAAATTAATACCAGGATTAGCAGCAGCTGTAAATGCATTACGCAAATAAGCATAATAAATATACAGGTAAGAGCGATCTATTTAAGCAGTTGGAGGATGCTAGCAAATTAAAAAAATATCCTGCCTACGTTCACACCGAGGCTAATTATCGCGACGGTTGGACTGAGGTGTACGTGAAAATCCGTCAGACTTTTCGTAAGCGAGTTTACCCTGGAACGATAATAGAGGTGAGTCGAGTCGATAGAGTTTCTTCTGGTCCGCTCTCTGCTCCTCTGTCCGGTTATCAGCTGCTGGAGATACTGTTCCTGCAACGCTCGCGGATACAAATCGGGACTGTTTACGAATCCGGCTTGATCCTGAAACAAATGCTCCCTCTTGTTCCTTTATTAGAACGCACAAAAAGCGTGATCGATCTTATTTAAAGGATGCAAAGCATCTCATTTCTCTTCAGAGAATACTTTACTAACAATGATCGAAGAGAAATTGCTCTTATTCAACATTTAATTATGCTTTAATTCACAACTTTTCGCTCACCTCACCGTCGCTGTCGTCGTAATACAAGTAACTCTTTGGCGTTGCTACCGGCGAGGATCTTCCAAGAGTCCCTTTTGCAGGGAGATAATCGTAAGTCTAAAATATTTTAATATGAAATTTATTTTATTTTTCTAATATTTTACTTTCCATTTAATTTTTTGTTATTTAATTGTTTATATTTGTTTGTAGAATATTTCGCAATTATAAATAATATCTTACTTATACAATTCTTACTTGGGTCGAGATACTCTGCGGCGGAGGAGACGTTCCCGTAGATACCGAATGGCTCCTCGACAACTTTTCTCGAATCTTTTCCTCGTGTGACGTCGCGTTTGGATCTGCCTTGGAAGTATTCGCAGACGTAGAAGACGTTAACGCCGGGGATGACGCTTCTAACGAGTTCTCATCGACCGGCAGTGTCGCGTCTGTCGATACTTCTTGCGTTTGCGAAGCTACAGCCGTGATCGTAGTTTTAGAGTTCTCTACGAGAGAATCATTGTCTGGAACAATCGCTTCTGAAAATCACAAATTTTTCTCCATGATTCAGTGCGATTGTGAATTATTTGTTGTTTGCAAAATTGTAAATTTAAATGTATCAATTTTATTGATGCTATACTATGTTTCTGTTACTGTGTAGAATTTTCGTATATCATGTTTTTCAAGGTCATCCAAAAATACACGTGATATATGTTTTTATCATTTCTGAAGATTGAGAGAAAAAATAAAATCGTAAAATAAATATCGTTAATGAATTTTAGTGTACAGAATTTAAATGTTAGTAATGTATTGCTCGTGTATACAACTTTTTCTTTGTTTAATTAATGCACTTAATTAAAAAAATATGCTAATTTGCTAATCTATTAGGTTTAATAACCACCAAGTAAATATATCGTAAATCTATATATCTAAAATATATAACATGCGGTTTCAAATTATCAAAATTAATATTAGTATCCATATTAGTAATCTAATAGTGCATTAATATCCGATAATCCGAAATTGGTACACAAAATATCCGACGGGCGGTTTTAAAGGGAATGAATTTTAACAAATTTTATTGTTGTATAATTTTTTTAGCTCATACTAAACAAATCTTTTGCCGCTGACGCGTTTCAGCGTTGTCGAGCCAAATGCTTTGGCAGTGATTTCCATCGATGGTCTGCCCCGGAATAAAGGAACATATGCCAAATGCACGCTCGTGCTTGAAACCGTCGCATCGCTTGAATGAATAATATAACGCCTCAGACATGAACAGAAGATGGCCGAATTTCAAATACGACTATGCATTTGGTGCCGTTGTAGCATTGTACGAAAAACAGTTTCCATGTCTCTTTATTATTCATCCAAGGGAATACATCGAAGGTGGAGAATAACCAGTTGTACGGCTTGTGACTGCCGCTTTACGTAAAAATAAAAAAAAGAGACAGACAGAAAGATAGAGAGAGAGAGAGAGAGAGAGAGAGAGAAAGCGAAAGAGAAAGATGTGTACAAATGTAATCCGGGTCATCCGCATTTCTGGACAGGAATATACGCGGGTGGGCATCACATAGAATGGAAGCGTCACGTGGCGTGACGTCACTTGGACAACTTGGTACCGAAGGAAAAGCTGATTTTGCGCTTCGGTCTACCTTTATTCTTGACGGATCCGCTGTCGCCGCTCTCTTCGCTGTTGGAGATCTTCTTGGTCCTCGGCTTCTCGGGAGCGTGATTGGGTTCGCCGACGTTGCTCGACGTCTCGTTCTTCGCTCGCGGCTCGTTCGGGCCCTCCGCGGGGTCGTCGTTCAAGGTGCTCGGTGGCAGAGCGCTGCTCCTCGTCTTGCAGCAAACCACGCAGACGCGATCGTTAACCTTGTTAATGAAAGTGCAGTGCTCGCAAGCCCATTCCTCCTTCGGAATTTCCATCGTGCCGGCCGTCTCGTCGGGAGCGACTTTCTTGGACGGCGCATTCGTACTTTCGACCGCGTCTCTCTTTGCTGCCGTTGGTTCCTTTTGAGCCTGAGACGTTCGCGCCTGCTGCTGTTTCGCCTCGGCGTTGTCCTGCTTCTTCTGTTGAACTTCGGCGGTTCGTATCGAATCCTTCGGCGGACGGTCTTTATCGATCGATCGCTGATGATCCGTAACTTGAAGATCACCTATCGTTTCAGACAGGTCCCGATCTTCCCTGCCTCCTTGTTTCTTTATCGGTATCTCCTTGGAGGGCGTTTTTCTAGGGCCTTGATTGTCGGACTCGAACGAGGATCTGCCGGAACTTCGTTTGTTGGAGGTCCGGTCTAGATCGTCGAGAGTGTCCTTTCGCCGGAACAACTCTTTTCGCGCGAGGAGCTCGCGCTCTCGCGAGACATCGCGCATTTGCTCTCTTCTCGTCGAGCGTGTTTCGACCTCGTCGATATTCGCGCGATCTTTATCTGACTGTTGAGAAGATTGCCTTTCCAGAAGGCGCGCATTTCTTTCCCCGGAGATTCTTCTCGGAGAAGTTACGTCTCGAGAAGGTGTCTTTCTGATTTGACCGTCGCTCTCGAAGGACGATCTACGAGAATCGCGCCGGGCAGAGGATCGTTCCAAGTCGTCCAGCATTATGTCCCTTCGAAGGGACGACGCCCTCTTTAGAGCATTCTCCACCCTCTCGAAATGATCATCAGACGAGCTTGTAACTCGTACTCGACCTGTGTTAACTTTCCGATCGGAGGACTCGTCGTCGGTACTTCGCCTTCGGCGGTCGCGATAAGTGCCGTTTTGAACGCGATCCAGCCGAGGATCTATCTTGGGAGCCGAACGGTCATCTTGGCCGTATCGCCGTTCAGAAGAGATAGTGTTGCTTTTTTGAAACTCGTCATAGCTTCTCGGAGACGTCGAGTATCGTTTACTGGACGGACTTTCGGACAATTGGTCCTCGGCATTTATCGCTCTCTCTTCAGATATTAATCTCCTGAAAAAAATCAATCGTCGAGATGTGAACTTGCTCACAAATAAAATAAAATGAAATGTTTAAATATTGATAAAACTAAATTTCCTTTGCAAAATTAAAATTCCATAAATTATGAAAAAATGAATTGTTCTCAAAGAGATCAATAAAGATGGAGCACAAGTTAATATTAATTGCCAAATTTTGAAATCAAAGATTACGAAACAGCAATGAACAATTGGTTGATAGAATTGTTTGCCAAAAGCTTTTTAATGTGTATTTATTTGTTCATGAAGCTCTGTAAAAATGAATCCTTCTAAATATTGATTGTAGAATCTACAATATATAATAATCCTAATATTAATATTTTTTAAACATTTAAAGAAATCGTAAATTGTCGAGGGAAGTTATTTTTCCTTTAATGTATTTCTTCCCACTTACTCTCGTCGACCTCTGGACACGAGACTTCTGGTATCTTCGTCGTGGTAGCTTCGTTGTCGTATGCTTTTGGGAACGCTGCCGCGTCTACTTCTGGATCCACGGGAAAGTCTGTCGTCCATATCGGACTCGTCGGAGTTCTCGGAGCTCGCGTCCGACGGTGACCCGGGCGACCTCCTCGATCGCGATCTCGAAGCGTAAGACTTCCTGGACTTCATGCTGGGAGACGGGGACGCCGGTCTCGATCTTCTGCTGGATTTGACGCTCCTGGCCGGGCTCTGCCCTCTAGAAAGAGATCCTGGATAATGCGGAGGTAGTATTTGCGCTGATGGATAGGCCATGGGATATCCCCACATGTTTGGATGATGCAGGCTCACGGAGGAGCCTCCCATCGACATATCCCAGGCGTTAGCTGGCGGGTACCACATCACCGGCACGCCGCCCGGCCCGAGATGTGCCATCGATTGGGCCTGAAACAATTTTATCATGAATCTTTCCGTGCGTGTCAGATTAAAAAATTTTTAATATACTGTCTTCTTCGAATATTAAAATTTTTAATATACTGTCTTCTTCGAACATTTAAAGCATAAATTTAAAGGATAAAGAAGAAAAAAATAATAACAGTAAGATTAATATAATAAAGCTAGATTAACAATATTTGAGATGAATATTTGATTGAGAATACCTGATGCATTCCCGAATTCCACATATGAGCAGCGGTCAAGTCGCAAACGCTGGCTGATTGTATCATGGTTCTAGGTGGCGGCGGAGGTGGAAGTGGCGGTGCCGGTTTCGGACTGCCTACGCTGAGCGGTCTTCCGCTCAAAGTATCCCTCGCATCAGCGGACGGGTGTCGTCGCCTATTTGCGTCTTGAGCTCTCATCACCTCCTGATATTTCCTATATCTCTCCTGAAAATTCGCAATTTTTTAATTCCAGTTTTAAAAATCAAGAATAAAATTGTCAAAGATTCAACAAATGACCAACGATATGCAAAACAATAGCGAAAAAATATGTCCAAAATTGCAAAACTGGAAATAATTTCACGAATATGCACAATAATTTATTTTAGTTAAATTTCGAGATTTAACCAATAAGTAATTTATAAGTATTTATTATTTTATTATTTCTTTTAATAAAACGCAACAAGAAATTTATAATTTTTGAGAACTTTTTTATTTACAAATATGTTTCATAATTTTAGCGATTTTTTAGATTCGATTCTTTTAAAATAAATACTATTTATTCTTTAATAGTTAATATAATTTTGATATTATAATTCTCCTTACCTGTAGAGTAGTCATTTTGTCTGTTCCCATTCCAGAAGCATCGTTGGAAGATGTGTTTAAAGTATTCGTAGATTTCGATATTCTTGAGCTCGAGTCCGGCGGCGGTTTTGCATTGGAAAAATTGCGCTTCAAGCTCCCGACCTTGTCGAGCGAAGGGAGTTGCGCAGATCCTTTGATTAGCGCCGATTTAGCCTAAGCGCGAAACTTGAACTTAATCACATATCGTGGATGTAAGGAGGTAACAACACTCGGAATATGTTGTCGAGGACTGTAGATGTTCGTTTGTGAAACAGCGCCGATATTGTTATTGAAAAAAGACGTCAAGTTTAAATAATCATGACGATGGCAAGTGTTATAGCTCTTCTCTAGAAACAGAGTCTTCTAAAAACAAAACAGGCTTAAAAAAAGAACAAATAAATAAATGTGCAAGCTGCTTTATCTCTGAATATTAATGCGTCAGAATATTATAAACAAAGATCTTATAGTCAGTACGCCATTGAGAAAAAAAAAATTATCTGTCATTTTGTGAGCGTGGCAGGTACAAGCAGCTGGATGGATAGTCCGTCTATGCTGAAAAGAAGGCGGGGTACACCGTGTGTAAAAATGAGCCGTAGTGGTACCACCGTAACGGTATACGGGAAATACGGAGTGGTACGGATGCCGATGATCGTAATCGCGTGCGAGAATGATCGTGTTCACCGTGTTCACCGTAGCCTGCCATATTCACCACTCCGCAGGGATCATCCGCGGTAAAAGCGATCCCGATTACACGATACGACAAATGCCCCGGTATCACGTCGACGCCGACGCGCTACGTTCGCGTTTTCCGCGTCATTACGTCAGCGACAGAACATGGAAGAGAGAACGGGTTGAGTGAATACGGCATCAGTGTTTTGCGGTAACATGGTGTATTAAAAAGCAGCACGTCAACATGTACAATAGAATTTGAACGTAAAGTAGAATCTGAATGTAGAACAATGTCAACGATCATTTAAGCCTCGCAGGGGGCAGGAACACTTAAGAAACGCCTCGGTGTGACGTTTATCTTTTTTTCTTCTTTTCGAGTAAAAGCTACACGTCGTCTCGACCAACAACGTCGAGGGGAGAGGACTCAGCATTCAGCGATCCGAACTCGGTGAACACCCGGCGCGACGGAGACGAGGTCGGATTTGGCGATAAACAGCTGCCCTGACCCGGAGTTAGTCACTGATCCAATCTTGGCGAGCGTCGCCGAGAGGCAAGACGGTCGGATCGCGAAAATTCATTGGCCGTACTGTGGCAACCTGATCTCCGTCGGGCTCGAGTAATCCCGCAGCCGGTCCTTGGGCGCGCGGACGCTGAGGAACATCGTTACGACTGGCGTCGGTGCCTGGAAGAAGATTCACGAGCAGTCGAGGGGGGTTCAGGCCAGGGCGCAGCCTACCTGGGTAGCCTTGCGGTTCCTTCGCGGCGGCGGCACCGGCGGCGGATTCAACAGGTTCTCCCCCTTCGGCGGGAGCGGCGGTCTGCTTCTGCTCGCCGTGTCGGTCAGGATCCGTCTGCGGACGTGGCCCTTCCGCTTCGGGTGCTTGTGGTTCATGTCGTCGCAGGCCTCGCAGTAGTTCCCGTTGCACGTGTCGCAGCGCGCGAACACGTTCTCGGTGCCGCACAGGGCGCACTTACCGGCATTCGATTGGGGCGTCGGGGGTTTCTGGGCTTGCGGTCGGGTCGGAAACTCGATGATCTCGTAGTCGGGGTCACCACAGTCCCCGGAGAGCGACGGCGGCGGGATTTTCGGGGGCGTCGGGGCTCGGTGGTGCTGCTGATCTGCTTCCCGCTGCTGCTGCTGCGTTTTTTTTTTCATCAAAGAAACGTATTTACTTCAGAGATCAATATCGCATCGACGTGAATAGACATGTTCATTGTAGGATCGAATAAAAGTGTATAATACAAATGATTTCTCGGTAAATATATCAGCATCTTTTTATTTCCTACAGCAATTATAAAAATTAGAAACAAAATGTGGTTGGAAGAGAAACCTACCATGACCCAATGGGGCATGGATCTTGCCATTCGCAACTTGGTGGACGGATTCGATATGGCCATCGGTCGCCATTTTTCAGCTCCCGGGTTCTACGCAATAATAACAGAGCTTTATTAATTTCTTCTTTCAGGTTCATGGTTTATGATTTATTCCAAAAACATGCAAGAGGCATTGGTGCATCTCCGTTATGTTTACTGTTTAAATTGTTGCACCTACAATAATTTCTGGTACAAAATTTTATTCGTGAAAATTGCAAAATGGCGTTGCATGTAAGATATGTATTAAAAATATTATATATAATAAAATTACTATACTTAAGTAGATTTAATTACAGATCTAGCAACGCTGACAATGTACGCAACTCAGAAACAATGGCCAGAATGCCTTGTTTCGCTTCAACTAGAGTATCAAAAGCCTAAGCGACTTCAAAGAGCTCTCTCTGGCTTTTCTACCGCCAACAGAGTGCCAAGTGTGAATTGATGTCATCGCACCTTGGGCTCGCGCGTCTGAAGCCTAAATAATTTCGGCATCGCTGCCGCATAATCAAGTCTGCACAAGTGGGCACCGTCGCGGGAAAGCGTGACGTCAGAGCGGTGATCCACCGCCGGAAGCTGGAACGAGCCGCGTCTATTTTTGCGGCCGGGAAAAAGCGTGTTCCGCGTCTAGAAATAAAGCCGAGCCGCGTGGCGCGAGACGCTATTTTTTTTTTCAGGGCGTGGGTGACATCGGAGATGATATCTTTCTTCCTACACGAAGTATCGAGCATGAATAATTAATCTTAATTTCGAGATTACTTTGAGTCACATTTTTAGATGGAGCGCAATTGATGAAGAGGCAGATGACCTAAATAAATCGGTTACAAGAATATCTGGCATTTCTATTTATTTATCATACATTCCGTCCTTTCTGCCCACTTGTTTTGTTATCCTTTTATTAAGTTAAGTTGCAAAAGCTTGTCGAGTAATCCGATCAATGGAAGATAACATGTGACGTTATCTAAAATAGGACAACGGAAATAAACGTAGCCACGCCGTGAAAAGCTTTCGCTCGACAGCCGCGATGAGACGGGAGTTGGTTTCTTGAATTAGAGCCGATCGCGTATCTTTAGAACATTCACTCTTCTGTTTCTCTTGTAGCACAAATATTTTTCTATTTTTATTTCTATTTCACGTCAGAGAAATCAACCACAATATAAAAATGTATACGAACAGTGCGGCCAATTGCAAATTATAATTTTCTCATTAAGACCTCCATGGCGTAGCGTCATAATATCGAAAGACAGTAAAACTATAATTTATTTAATGAAATTAATTAAAGATATACAGCGTGTATATTATATATTCTATTTATTTTACTGTTAAACTTTTCCTTTACAATCACTTTACAATCCAGATATTTTGTCCCAAAGCGTGACGGGATAGAAAAAAGAACCAGAAATGCAAATCGAGCGTGCATCGCGAAACTATTTCTCGTTGAGATTGCATACGACTGTGCAAGCTGGAAATCATCCAACTTCAAGTTTATCCGAGAGGATTTCTATCCGCGAACTTCTTTCACGTTCAGACCCGTCTCGAATTTTATTCGCGTTTCGAGTTTAAATGATCTATTCGCTGGACCCCCAGATGCAATTTGAAGATCCGTTTATACTTTCGTCACACTTCCGGCAGCGATGCGATGTTATCGTATAGTTACGGAATAATTAGACAATAGTTAGCATGCGTGACACAATCCGGTAAGGGATCTCGAACCGGAAGTAACTGTCACACACAGTCGGAACACTCTACAAGTTACAGATAACACATATGCGCTAATTCGCAAGCCTAACTTTCCGCGTAGCAGTAGTGTGAGAAGTAGATCCTGCTTTATCTTTCGTTACGTTATTCCAATAGTCGCTGGTACCCGCATAGGGTAGATGCACGAATACAGCACTACGAGACTGGTAAATTACGAAGTAACGACATGGATTTTAGATGCGATGCATCAAGTTATTATCCTCGAAACGAATTTGCCTTTTTGTCTTCTCTAATGAAAGCAGAACGTTTAATATTTATTTGAAAATGGAAGAATTAAAAATTTAAATATAAAAACCTTTTATTTGTTTCATAGACACATAGAAGCATAGAAACTTGTAAAAATTTGTTGAATATTTGCTATATAACATCATAAATCATTCTCAACAAGGTCATTTTATTATGTTCTTTATTATATGTATATCTTTAGAATTGAAATTATAATTATTTTTTTAAAGCAGTTTTTAAAAACAGATGCCTATGATCAGCTGTTCTTTGTTCGATATTGGATATTCAAGTATATACAAGTACATACTGAAAAAAAATTCTGATTAAAAATGGACGAATCAGAAAAATCTTGTAAAATTGATCAAATATTTTGGTTATAATAATAGGAATTCTAGTTATTACAAGTTATAAAGTATGAAATTCTATTATAGTAACCAGAATTTTTATTATAATAACCAGAATATTTGATCAATCCTACAAGATTTTCTAATTCGTCCGTTTTTAATCAGAATTTTTTTTCAGTGAGTGCAAAATATTTAATTGATCTCATCTCTTAAATCAGAAACTCGTTGATGCTGCTATCCGCATTGTGCCTCACGGACAAAGTTAAATGTACGCGCCGGGCGCACTCCAATTTGATGCACCACGCGAGCTCCGATTTAGATAATCCGTATCCACGACCAACGGCCGACCTATCGTCACAGATCGTTTCGTGGACCACATCGATAAAGCACTGGGATCTTGAGGAATCGGCCATCAACTTTTCTATTAACAGCGTACTGCTCGCAATATTCCTTATTTGAAAAAAATGTCGCTCACGATGCAATCCTACAATCTCCTAATCATCCCAAAACTTGTGGTACCACGTCAATTTGTTTATTATCCTTATCGCGAGCGGCGTGTCCTTGTTCCTTTTCTTAAGAAGAGGAAACGGCGTGAGGCGGGAATACCGTTACGAAAATCCTCAAAGCGGAAGATTGCACCGGGGATTGCACTCGGAACGAATATCGACACTCACGTTCATGTGGGACACCTCGCCGGGGATGACTTTTCCGATTTTTCTCGGGAACTGGTCCGCACGGTACTGGGCCCTGTCGCCGATGCTGACTTGGACGGCGCTGCTCGTCCGCGGGCGGCCGTTGCATCGCCGCCGAAATCTATTTCCGTAACGCCGCGTCTGCTGGACCGCTGCCACCGCTGGTACCCGCCGTGGTCTCCTCGTTCGCGTAAATATATCGCGACGCTCGCTGTGTGCGCGCTGCTTAGACGTTACAGCTGGTATTGCTTTAGAAACTACAGCTACGTCCAGCTCGTTCCGTACGAAAACAATGGCCATCCTTTCCTACAGTTCTTCAAACAGGCAAATATTTAGATGAGGTATTTTTACAGCGTTTCTTCACTTCCGATATTTCAGTTAATAAAAGTCAAATTAAAATTCTAGGAAGATCTAAGAAGTAATTTTCAAGAATAAAATTATTTTCTTAGAAATTAAAAAAATTTTGTCGGGAGAACAAAGAGAAGAATCTTCATAATTATATCTATTTTACTCCGAACAAGAATCGTTTTCTTCCTTAATTTTTTGAATATGTTTATAGTTTTTCTTAGTGCCTAATACGTATTACATATTTTAGTTATTATAATTCGAATCAGAAAACTATATCGAAAAGTCTTAAGATTAATTTTTAAGAATAAAGTTATTATCTTAGAAACCAAAAAAAAATGTATAGGTAAAAGAAGAAAAAGTTGATCTATAGTTACGTTTTTCTTGCTTCGGGCAAAAGCAATAGCCGCTCTTTTCCTTGACTCTTAGGACAGGCAATATAAAGTATTTCTCAATATTACATATTTCAGTTATTAAAGTT
Organism: Tetramorium simillimum; assembly: GCA_011636635.1. Lineage (NCBI taxonomy): Eukaryota > Metazoa > Arthropoda > Insecta > Hymenoptera > Formicidae > Tetramorium > Tetramorium simillimum. The sequence goes on along the minus strand of VBVQ01002502.1, from coordinate 12,501 downwards.
AAAATTAAGCTCCAGAAGCAATCTTCTTAAGATTGAGACTACAGTTATCATCTTAGAAATTAAAGAATTTTTGAGAGAAAAAAGAAAGCAGGAGGAGGAGAGGGAGAACACTGATGTATAGCATCAGAAAAATCTGCAATTATGTAAATCGCACGAGAATATATTAACGGAATGCCGATGCGACATTAGCCCAAATTGACCGGTCGCAGTTGACTTATGTCCAATCCGCAAATTTACATGGTAAATTTGTTGGCACGCCCTGCTGTCACCGTGAACATTCACATTTAACGTGAGAGGATCGTCATACGAAGATATTATTTGCTTATCGCATTCCAATAAGAGGATACGTTGCAATTCCATTGACTCTGTTGAGCGACGCGATTCTTAATTGATCTCGCTGCTTTGTTACACGGCGCCTCGCCGTTATTACAAGGCATGTACACGGAAATGAGCTCGGCGCATTGAAACGTTAGGACTAAATGGAGTATAGCAGAGCGTATAAACTTCTGGTAACGGTCGGGCGGTATGTAATCTGTCGTTGCATCATTGCTTCTCTCTTTCTCTCTCTCTCTCTCTCCTCGCTCTCTTCTCTTCCAGCAAATCGCTTCCCACGTCCGCGCGACATTCACGCATCCGTGTGTGGGCGCGCACACGTGCTTTTACGCGGCGCGGCGATCTTGCGCTTTCTGCCTAGAAATGGTGACTCCGAGGAACCGGGTGATACAAGAAACATTTTTAAACCGCGCGACATCCGATGCAAAACAGTGACCTTTTTCAGATTCGCAATTCCGCAAGTTGTAGCCGCGCCGGTAAACAGCTCGTTCTACTCAATTCTGTTAGTAGCTTCATTAATTTTATATAATATACATGTATAAATATATAACCGGTCCTTGTATAAGTATATATTTGTTGCCACATCTGTCGGATCATCGTGCTAAGTCACTACATTAAGCCATTATACACGTGCAGTTGCGGCATAATTATGAGATAACATCCAGCAAATAAATTATACAGTTATTCTAAGGATATCATAATATCATTTGCATGATATTACGAGCGATATACTTTTTATAAGCGTAGTTTTATCTATAATTAGAAGATCCCTTATCGTCGCGCGGCCGCTTTTAACGCTGATATAATCAGAAATGGTAACGCCTCATAAACTTGTAATTCTTCCGGAGTTTCCTCATAAAATGTGACGCGGGTAATAAATTGATCGAGCAGGAAATGGCTCTCCCGGCCGCGCGAGTTCCTGACGCGCGGGGAAAACAATTTTTCTTTCCATCCTTCAAAGAGAAAACGGGGGGAGAATCCGTCCTGAAAAGCAGCATCTGGCCCCGCGATCGCGCCGTCGCGGGCGACGGTCCTCGCCAGGTGAGCGCGCACGGGAGAGTGACCGTTACGCAGGTGGGACGCAGGTAGGACGCAGGTCGGCTCTCCAACCATAGCGCCACCTGAGCCGATCCGTCGTCGGTGCCTCAAAATGGCCGTTCCTCTCACCTCAGACCTTCCTGGAACGTCGACGGAGGCAGGTGGCGATATTCAGGCCCGATCTGACTCGCGAGGCCGCCTCGCTTAGTGCCGAGACCTCATTCCAGGTGGCGAACCGCCGAAACCGTGTCACGCCGAGGAGACCGTTCTGTGTCGCGCCGCGCTGGAAGGTCGAAAGTGGCCGACGTGCGTGGTAATCGCGCGAGAGTAGTCGCACGCGGAGGAGAGCACCCGGGAGAGTATACACGCGGGCGAGTAATCACCGCGAGGCCGCGAGGATCCGGGGATCCCGGGGGACGATCCGGTCGCCGGAGGCTCCAGTTTCTTTCCGTTCGATCGCCGCGGCGATCGGTATCGCGCGTCGCGATCGCTGGTGAACAGGTGGACCCCCGCGCGACTGGCTCCTACACGGACGTTCCCTCCTCGCCGAGAACGCGCCCGCGTGCGCGCGCGCGCCCGCGAATGCGAGTGCGAGGCACGCGAAACGGAGCGAGGCGCGCTCGCCTGGTGATTTCGATGCGCGGTACGGAAATAATCGGTAGACCGAAGGGGACCGCGAGTGATACCGCGCGCGCGGTCGTTACGTAGTGGCTCCGAGGCTTCGACGTCGTTACCTTGATACGATCTTCCACCCGGGGCCAGCGGAGCAGTCCAGCGCCCAGGGCGATACCGGACGACTCCGGTAGGAGGAGGAGACATGCCTGGCGGTCACGGAAGTCGTCGAGACTGCTCGTGGACGACGCCGAGGCGGGGATTATGAGGACGTACGTATCGGCCGCTCGTGGGATAAGTCGCGACTTATTGCGTATTTCGGAAAACCGGGGTCGCTCCACTTTTACTCGGAGCGGAATCGCCGCTTCTCCGCGCTTCTGTGATTCCCGGACGGACGACCGTGTAGAAGGAAATTTACGCCGTGCACGAGTGCGAGGCGGAATCACCGGTATTTGTGATTGGCCGGATGATCTGTGATTAATGGTTGTCTGTCTTCTGATGATGGTGTATTAATTCTGAGACTTTTCGCGGTGGCACGTTCGCCTCGTTAATTCGCTGCTATTTAATCGAGTAGGAAAGTCGAGCCTAGGCTAACTGGTTACGGATCTCCGTGGATAATTGGGAAATTTCTCTAAGTTACAGTAATTATTTAACAGCACCCGGTTGGTGTGAAACCTGTCGGCTCGCGAGAGTACCGTGGGACCAAAATTGGGACACGTGCATGGATACGTTAACGGCTCGTATCGTGATATTTATTTGCATTGCAAGTTTAAAGTATTTTATTGAGAGAAAAATGTAGCTACTTTTGGCCTCAACCACAATTTTATAATATTTTTAACACGAAATACGAATAATTTAACTATATGCATCATTATGTTAACCATAATTAGAAATATTATAAAATTAGAAATATTATAAAATTGTGGTTGAGCCAACAGTAACTATATTTTTCTCTCAGTGTAGATCATAGTATTGCTACTATATCAAATTTTGTTTTGTAACTTTGTGAAAACATTTCCAATGAAAAATCAAAAGATCAAAATTTTTACCAAAATTCGATATGCTTCATAAGTGAATTAAAAAAGATGGACTTCTCATTAACACCGATCGAGTTTTCAGTTAATTAATTTTATATTATTAATCCGAAGTAAAGTTAATAGGTATTAACGAAATCAATATTTAATATCTCAAAAGATGTTCAGTGTATTTTTCCGATGCATTTAATCCTACGGTAGTTACATTATTTAGAATGCGCCGTTTTCACAAATCTTTTTTTTGCCGTAGATTCCTTCGTGCCACATAAATACACTCGCAAGTGCGGCAGAAATGTTGCGTGATATCTGCAATCCTTTTTCCTATTATAAAATTTTACCGTTGCTTAAAAAAAAATTGACGTAAATCTACTAGCAGCAGGATTAAATGCCGCGATATTTCTTTCTGCATTCGCGCGCGGCGCGTCCCGTTACCCCGTTGTTTTCGCAAAACAACGTTCCAACGCGCATATCCGAATCGAGAGTTGCGGCCGCATTCCCCGCGATTTACCTCATAATAAAGTTTCTCGTGTCTCGCGGCGTGCGTGGCGCGGCGGCGGGCGAGACACGCGTGCGTGCGGCGCGCACAAGTACCTAGAAGAAGGTGGGCCAGAAATGGGGACACACGGGGCATTCGAGTGGGCATTATCGTGCGATAAACGGCGCGAGGAGTGTAATAAATAATTTTTAACATTGCGCCCAAGTTCCGCGAGATTCCGCGCGTCTCGCTTTCTTCCTTGCTTTTCCGAAAGCCGCCGTCGATATCTCGTCTCGTCTCGTCTCGGCTCGGCGTATCGGAGCGGAATTTCATCGGCAGCCGAAGAAGCCCCGCACGGATCGCGCGAATCGCGTGGGGCACGCGTAGGTGCGATTACGCCATCGGGCTTTTTGTAACGAGCGCCGCGATAAATGACGCGTCGCTCTCCCGACGGATCGCCGGAAGACGGCATAATTTATAAAGGTGCAACGCGCCATTACGCGAGCCTTCGCATCGGCGGCGGTCCGCTCCTCGCGCACCGGAGTTATGCAATTCGCCATAATCGTACCGCCTCGGTCGCATTCCTCGGAGAGTCGCTGTTTCTCCGCGTACGCAAAGCGCCGATTGCCGCTTGATCGCAGGGACGGAGCCGGACGGAAAGTAAGCGGAACGTGGGCTTCGAGTCTCCGGAGCGGTCGACAGACGGATTTTCGTTTGGGATATATTTATTGGTTCTTTCAAAATTGAACGCGATCCCTTTAACCCTTTGAGGCACGGTGGTAGTTCAGCACTGAAAAAAAGTTCTGGTTAAAAACAAACGAATTTCTATTATAAATATTCTGATTATTATAGTTTTTTATTAATATAGATTATTATAATAGATATTATAAGAGAAGTTCCGGTTACAATAGAACTCAATACTTTATAACTTATAATAATCAGGATATTTCATCAGTCCTACAAGATTTTTCTGATTCGTCCTTTTTTAACCAGAATTTTTTTCAGTGAGGCTATCATCTTTTTCTTCTCTCTCTCTCTCTCTCTCTCTCTCTCTTTAGAATAAAATTTTCACACTTTGGTCTTATTTTTAGTTCCGTAGACTTAAAA
>VBVQ01002501.1:0-24500 GCA_011636635.1 Tetramorium simillimum | reverse complement strand
CTTTTATGCTTTCTTTAATCGAGCTTTATCCGAATATTTGTAATTCACAAATGTACTGTTTGTAAAGTGAATCGGAAAGGACATAATTTGCATTTCATTTTTACGTTAAATAATTTAAATCATTGTTCTGGTTTTAGTTTTGATGCTCACATATGTATATGTGCATTATTACATGCGCATTATACCAGAAAATAGAGAAGAAAGTAATATTAACATGTTCAAAATAATAAAAATTCTATTATATTTTTCATATTTTCTTATTTGAAATAAAATCAATATAATAAAATAAATAAAGTAATAATTTTTCACCACTTAATGATTCTTCTCTCAAATTCAACAAAACAAAATAGATAGTTTAATATTTTTTTCACAAAATAAATTAACACTGTTATTTTCAACCATCGAGCAAGATATTATGTCTCATGATAACTTCTATAATTTTATACATTCTACTTTAGGCCTAGCCCCGCGGACGCCCGCGACAGAGCACGCAAGGAGAACATATCCCTTCTTCGCGCGATTCCTCATCCCGTCTTTCCTCTCTGGCCCCTTGAGCCACCTGTCCCCTCCACAAAGGGGGACCAGGCTAGGGAAGCTCGAGCTATAGTTCGTGGGCTAGGCCTGTTCTACTTTTATGTTTATCATTCATAAGCTTACTTCAATCTTAAGATATTCAATAATCGAAAACATCTACATCGAGTGATGCGATAATGTCGCGATGTGATAATGTCGCAATGCGCAATATAAAACGTAATTACTAATTATATCACTAACGCGCATAACCATAAGGTATTATGAAGCTTATTCGCAATCCTTATATTAAACGAATTTTTAAATAAGATATCTCAGAAAGTAAATCAATTTTCATATACACATACACATAAACGTACGTACATACATACAAATACACTCAAATTAAACTAATAACTATAATTATAATAAATGTTCGAAATTTGTATGGACCGGTTTAATTTTTTAAATTTCGACTTAACTTTCTCAATGCGACCCACAAATTTTCTTTAAACTTTTCTGTGGAATTTTTATTATTTTTGTATTCTGACTTACAATATACTTTTTATCTCTCAACGACGGCATTATTGAATTTTAAATAAAATCAAACTTCATTTAAGTAAGATTATTAATTGTAATATTATATCTAACTGTATTATTATTTATAATAATTATTGTATGTACGTGCGATTTTGTTTCTGTGATAATTGAAAATGACTTGACAAGGTTGAAATGTTTATTTTTAATATTATTTGAAATACATAGTTTATAGCAATAATATCTTGCTTTGGCTCTTTCGCCTCCTTCTATTTAATTTGATATTTTATCAGTGAAATCTTTATTATTTTTATTTTGCAAATATGTATACTTTATATAGAACAAACATAATGAAAAAGAGTTGCAAAAAAATCTTAAAAACAATTAGCGGGAGTTATTTTCTAAATAAACTGCATTTATAACATCATTTTATTATAATCATTGAATTTATAATCTATATCTTTTTGAAACGTTTAAATCTTTTTAAAACGTACTCCACATTAACGTTTAAACTGTGATTATTTGATTGCTACTTGTACTTACTTGTTTTCGTTGCGCAAAGGTAAGTATACAACAAATATTGATTTGAAAAATTCAAATGCTCCAAAAAAGAGTTGAATGATGAACTGAATGAATCATAAAACTTCTCTTATTTTTATTCAAAGAGAGCATTCGTGTTGCGCCAACATACGGAAATGCGACGTACTAGCGATAAATCGATCTATCTTATAGATCATTTCAATAAATAGATTATTATCATATCTGAATAAATACTCAATTATTTTTTCAGAAAAAAAACGTCAATGCATTAATAATATAATTATAAATTATAAACTATATATTATTTATATAACTTATTTATGTGTATAATATAATTTATATTAAATATTATACATATAACTATAAATTATTTTAAAAAGTACAACTATAAATACAAAAATTTTATAAGAGTATTATTTTATTTTACAAGAGCAATTTTACAAGCACAAGCAATTTTACAAAAGTAGCATTTTACATGTAAAAATAAATGTTAAAGTATTATATTAATAATCGCAATAAAAATTAATAATCTTATATAATATTCTATAATAATCTTATATATTAAAAAATCTTATAAAATAGAAAATATACAATAAATATATAAAGAATATTTAAAAGTGTATTCATCATTAAATAAAGAATTAACTGATTAAAAATAAATATGTAATTAATTTAGCTAGCCAAGTATTACTGAAACAAATGTAAATTATAAATCATACTTTCAACACTGCATGCAGAGCTGCTGGGACTGAGTAGCCTAGCAATGCGATGCGGCCGATCCCAAGCCCGGATAAAAAGAGGAGAGTTAAAGGGCCAGACAGTCTTTTGTAAAACAATTAAACGGCTCAAAGTACTTCGGTAGATTGCCTTAACAGCAATATTCAGAATTCTTAAAAATATGATCAAATGATAATTATGCTTTATGGCTCCTGCGCATAGGACGCGATAACTCTTTTCCGCGTAGCGAAAGTTGGGTGCAGTAGCCAATCAAATCATTCGCCGCGCGGCAAGCGTTATCGCGTCCCGTATGCAGGAGCCAATAGATTTTCGATCCTGACAATGAATATTGGAACGCAGTTCTAATCTATTCTAATTCATATGCACTGCAAACCTGCACACCTCCCCACAAAAAAATGACAATAATGTTCTTGACGTGTCACTGTTTGAAACAAGGAACCAAGCACAGTGATAAGCAGTGATAAGGAATGTACGCAGGTCGTACCGGTGCGTATGTACATATGGATGAGAGCTTGCCAAATTTTATCAATAACGCACAGACACGAGGGAGACATGTGAAGTCAGTTGTTCGGAGAAATAAGTTTTTCCCCGAGTTTTCTTTCTTTTTAAGTTTCAGATAAGGTACTTCAGATAAATGTGCGCTATTATTCTCTATAAAAGGCATGGAATTGTCGGATCACACGTGTAAATCACGACGTGCCAATCTGCAACTAATCTAATCACCGTGTTGTGTTCTCCTATAGGACAATACTCTCGAAATAAGAACAATGACGAACGAAATATCGGCGACCGTACTGACACTGAACTGTTGGTGAGCAAACATTCATTCTAACGAAATCTTTATCGATATTTTACAAAACATATGTCTAATATCTCGAGGGTTTTAATTCATGCTGTTCGACACCTCAGGGGTATACCATACGTTTCAAAAGACAGAAGCACACGTATATCCGCTATCGCGGACAAATGTGCCAGCAGGGAGTACGATATAATTTGTTTGCAAGAGGTTTGGTCTGTCGCTGATTTCAAGCAGATAAGAACCAAAGTCCAGGAAGTGCTTCCTTTCTCACATTACTTTTATAGGTATAATGATATTTTAGACATCCACCAGCAACAATTTGATTTAGTTGCATCTCCTTGCTGCTTAAAACCCCTCTTCTCTTCTTCTCTTGACATTACGCCTTTAAACTTGAACCTTCTGTGCCCCTCTGCATTGCAGTTGTAGAAACTGTGAATCTGTATTGATATTTGCAGATAATTCAAATGTTTTATTAATAATTGTAATCCTGTGTTTCTTGTACAGTGGAGTCTTCGGATCAGGAGTATGTATCTTTTCACGATATCCTATTTACGACGTCATGTTTCACAAGTGGCCGTTGAACGGCTACGTTCACAAGATACACCATGGAGACTGGTTTGGTGGCAAAGGAGTTGGGCTGTGTAAAATAAAAATGCGTAATATGAATGTTAATGTTTATATCACACATGTACGTTCATCTAGCAAATATTTTCGTTATTTAGTTATGAACAAAGCGTTATTCTACGTAATATAAACAATATAATATACAATTGAACAGCTTATGGTGTTTTTTAAAGAATATCAAATATTTATTCTTACTCTGCAGTTACATGCGGAATATAATCAAGAAAATGACGAGTATATGGCTCACAGAGTGCTACAAGCGTTTGATACTGCCCAATTTGTAAGGATGACGAGCGGCGGCGCGGATGCTGTTATATTAGCTGGCGATCTTAACACGGAACCGCAAGACTTGGCATATAGAATTATACGTGGGGTTGCCGGTTTGGCGGATACTTGCCCTAATAGTGCGAGCCATATAGGGACCAACGAATGTGCCAACAATAGTTACACCAGCTCAAAACTCGCTCGAACGAAACCAGATGGAAAGCGTATAGATCATATTATGTATTTGGGTTCGAAAACTGTAAAGGTAAAAGATCAAACGCAAACATGAAAATATTGATACATAATCATATAATGATTAAATTATGATAAATTTTTAGGTTGAAGTTACAAATTTTCAACATCCCTTGCCAAATCGTGTACCATATAAAAATTTTAGTTATTCCGATCATGAAGCTGTGATGGCTGCACTTAAATTTACCAATGGTAAGTAATGCATTTAAATGTTTTACACGTATTACATACGTACATATACGTTAATTTTATTTTTTCGATTAATGATTTAAATATATACATTTGTTTGCAGATAAACATGATGTAAACAATCTAGATATTACTGATTCTTTGAAAGAAGCGATAGCAATTTGCGAAGATGCGTTAAAAAGTGTACAACGCCAACGTTTTTGGTATGCGTTATCAACCTTTATACTGATTATTCCATTAATTTGGTCTATTTGGCTAAATTGCATGAACATGTCTCTAGCTTTAGACATCGGTTTGAACATAGTATGTATTCTTCTAACTGCAATATTATGTTACACTTTGTTTATGAGTTCAATATGGAATAGTGTAGAGACGAATGCATTAAAAGCGGGATGTTCAGCTATAGAAATTTACGTGAAACAATTGAGTAATAATCCACATTAAAGCTGAACGTTAAATTTATGCAATAATAACTTCCAAATGAGAATTGAGAAACACAAAAACTGATTAAGCTCAAACAAAAATTGCGTTAAATAAAAAAATATTTTTTTAAATATATGAATAAGTAATGTTTTCTGACAGTCAAGTTTAAGTTTGCATTTAATTCTATATTTTATTATTGAATAAAATTTAGACAATATAAGTTGAGTTAAATATTCAAAAAGTAAAATGCAAATATTTTAAAATTTAAGTTGTGAAATTGTAATGACTTTTTTTTAATTATTCATTGAAGTGTTGTGTGTCTAAAAATAGATATTTACAACACTATTACTGATTGACCAATTTTACTACATACTATACATATCATTCCACAGGAATCAACACTGTCGTAAAATATATCTATTTCCATATTCATGCATTTATGCTTCGATCGTAATATTGAAACTGAAGTTTAGTTCTTCACATCCAGTCTTTCAAACGCTACTACGTTTCATTTTGTACGAATTGCGCACATCTTTGCATACATCTAATGTCCATAGTATGATACAATAAATAATAAACATTATATATAGGTATTGAAATTTTCTGAGATTAAATATTCTCTCATATATGGCATTATATATTTTATTATAATTATATAATATAATACTATAAGACGAATGGTTATTGCCTTTAAAATTTCCTACAAGCTCCATGGAATCTCCATATACATATGCTGTGTGGGAATGTCTTTTAGTATAAATGTATTCAAATACATCAGAAATATTCTATATGGTCCTTATACACAAGTATACCATTCGCAAGTGATTATATATACAATTTAGATACATATAGAATAATATGGCTTCTAATAAATAACGTTTACATAAGAATTTTGTGTGTATGCATGTATACATATTATATACACATTTTATATATGTATATATAAAATTGACTAAGCAGTATATAGCCAAAGAAAATTGATATGAAAGCTCAACACGTGGCTGTTTCTGCATTATATAGCATAGCTTTCATAAATTTGCTTCCTTTAATAAACATTATCTAAAAGAATATTTGTAAATTTTTTTTGTAATAAAATTGTCTACATTTTCTCAGACGCTCTTTGGTTTTTTATCTTCGAGATATCTAGGGCAGTTGCTCCACATAATTCTTCGGCACTAAACCCGTTTTACCGTTTAATGTACCTTCCAGCCAACCTGGTTCCAAAGAGGCCTTAACTGCAATAACATATTTTATTAAGTATGCTTTTTTTATGTAAAACTCAATACTCTGTCGCTCTTACCGTTTGTGATAATTTGATTTGGTTCAAATGACAATTCGCCATCGTTTTCCGCCATACATGCGTATAAGGTTCGTACTCTCCTGAAAATTTGTACAAGCTTAGAATCTCAATCTTCTTAAAGTTTACATATATAATACTTACCAAATTCCTGGTATTTGACCAGGACTCGAACGTCCGCTACTGGGTGAAGTATTGATGCTATAATTATGGATAAAATTGTAATTAAAAAAACAATATCGAATGTATAAAAAAAGTAAAACTTTTTTGTCAACGGAAGAATTGGGATATCTTACGGACATATCGATGACGAGTTGCTACGCTGAGAATAAGCCGTGGGATAATGCACGGATATCATGTTGCCACGTTTTTGCTTTATTGGTAACTCGCTTGTAAAGGGATGAGGATCCGATGCGATCGATTCGCTCGAACTACTTGTGTTGCCACCACTTAGGACTGAAACAGTAAAAGCTTCATTTAGAAAACGATGCTACTGATTGCGAAATAATACAACGAAGAGAGGAATGTGACAAAACCTTTGTCGGCTGAATGATACATAAGGTTCGCATTAGTCAATTTTATGCGACTGCCGCTGGTACCACCACCGCGACTATCCAAATACGATGGTATACGATGACTTGTGCTGTCGAGATCTTCATAATCCCCATTATTTCTGTCATCGATAGTAGGTGATTTGTTAACAGTCAAAGGCTGGCCGTCGTAATAAGATCTTGTAACGAGCTATATATAAAGATAATATAAATATACATATGGAATTAACAATAAAAGACAATGTTAAAAACTCACATGCGCATGTGACGATGTGGGTATAACTGTTACCGCCGTGTGTAATGGATATCTTAAAAATGCCGTTCCATTACCCGAAGAAGTTGGGCCTTCTTCGACTTTAACACATTGCGCTTTACTTGGGATAACAGTGTTTTGCAGTGCAGATTGTGCAGCTACTGCGCGCAAAGTATCTTGAGGTGGTCCAGCTATTATTCTTTCACAATTCTCAATCAATATTTCCACAACAATATTATAAAATTTAATGTCCATTATAGAAGCTACTGTTTCTTCCTCTGGTCGTAATAAAGTCGGACCGAAACATACTGCCAAGTTTCCCACAGTCATCAGATTTTTATCACTTTTCTTTGCCACACTGAAAATTTTATCCACGTTTAAATAAAGTCATTGATATGGCATGAAAGGAAAATATTGTCGAGAAAATATTAATTAAATTTCTGAATCGAGATAAATAAAATTTAGAAATAAACACAGTAAAGTATTGAATTCTGTAAATAATTATAAATAATTCTTACTTGCAAAGATGAGTAATAAGAAGGATCACCATATTAAAATTGGCTTTAGGCAATCGATAAACGAGGCAGTGTATATCATTTATCCGGATTTCCTTCATCTCCTGTTCTGTTGAATATTATAATATAAAAATTACAATGAAACTTATATTCAATTTTATTTATTACAAAAAGAGTATCGAAAAAAAATGATAAAAACTATCACAAATATTTGTTTTAGAAAGACAGAAACAGCAAGAGAGAAAAGCAAATCTCTCATGAAATCTCTTTAATCTTCGAAAACAGATGTAATAGTAAAAATAAAACAATATTTTATCAAGAATACCTATACGCACTCGCAGCAGTAATGAAGCTGTTGTAATATCGAAAAGTCATTAACGGCTCGGACAATGTTCTCAGATAAGTTTTGAGCGCACTGGTAATAGTTTTACTTTCCCACTCAAAACGATCATTCAGGTTGAACTTATCTACTTTTCTCTTATCAAGACCCATCGTCAGGAGTTTGCTTACTTTAGAGGCAACTCCAACTACTCTATATAAACCTTGTTCTTCTAGTCCTATTGAACAATTATCAATGATTATTTGAAGAATGATTGACAAAATCGATAATATTTAGACGAGCAGAAAGCTCGATTATGAGTCATAGTTGTATCACCTCTATCTTCGAGTACTGCAATACACTTTGATACGAACGTAAAACCGGTTTCAGTCAACGTCATCGTATCTTCAGATCTTGCGGAAGAACCTAATCGCGGACAAGTCTGGAAAATATCCCGATGATTACACGCAATGCATATGTCCATGAAAGATAGAAAAGTGATACAGTAAAAGCAATCATTCAAATATCACTGAAATGTACTAAGGTACTTACAGGCTCTTTTCCATCCATAGCATCCATCCATAACTTTCTATCTTCTTCGGAAAGTGCTTGGAATGTATATGTTACATTAAGTCTGAAAACAACAATAGAGAGAGGCTTCTTTAATCAGTTTTTATTTATATTGAAATAGAATAAGTTGAGATAATTTTATATATATAATACAATACAAAGTCGAATTCAACTTACTTATCAACGGCAGTGATATCAAAGCAAAATCTTTTTTCGATGGTGTCCGATGTTCGTCGTATGCAAGACGCTAGTGTAAAGGTTTCCTTGCTACTCTATAAAAAAAAATTTGAGAAATTACTCCGAAGATTCTTAATAAGCACATGTTTATTAATTAATAATTAACTTTCCACTTACAAATTTTCCCGTGAGTTGATTGTAAGGAATCATAGTGAATTCTTTACTATCCTTTTGATATGTGCAATATTGTTTTGTCCATGTTGTACCAAATGCTTCTGCAAATATCATGTTTTTAGTTATATAGCCAGCAACATTCGTAATATGGTGTACAAAAGACATTTGTATCAAGATTCTCTGAACAATCAATTTCTACGAAAAAATATCTTTTATACAAACTTGTAACGAACTTACTTTTCTCCATTAGGAACAGATATCCTTCGCGCGAGTGCAATTTGTTGAGACCACTTTCTATCGTAGACTAAGAAAAAAAAAAGACGATCATGGGTGTGTGTAAATGTAGAAAAATATTCATAACTATTAATAAATAACTATATGCTTTTAACGCGTGCACTTTATGCGACGAAATGATATTTATAAAACTACAAAACAACATGTTTCTATATGTCTAATTTATATCGAAGAAAAGATACAAAAGTTTTTATATAACGTACCTTTTTCATGTCCTTCATTTTATTCATAAGTGATTCGGTTTTATCCCGGGTAGCAAGGAAATTCTCTCTAGTCTTGTAAAACACACGCACACATACAAATAAAAATTAGTAAGCACTTATCCATGCTGTTACCAATCCTATTATATTTGTATATTATAGAGGCTAATTTAGTCGCGCGAATGTTACAGATTTGATTTCTTGACGGCTACAGCTCACGTCCGTGATTTTTCCAACAACATCCTTATACCATAATTCCAAACGAAAATTATATCAAATATTTAATAATATATTTCTGCTTATAAACTCCACTTTAATATGCAATGTAAATACAAGTTAAACTCATTTTATTAGGAATCACATATGCGCGCATTACTTGCGGGATTCTATATTTTTATTTTTTGAAATCTATCAAAATTAATTTCCAATTAATCATTAAATTGTGTTAACTTATATTTTGCAATGTGTGACTGTCTAGTTCAAGCTAAAAACAAAAACTCTCATTGTCAGTGATATTAGAAATACTATAGCAAACGTGTATCTACATGTTAGTGATGCATATTTCAACAAGATTGTCTTGCGTACAAACATACAGCGGTAGCACTAAATCATTAAAATAATGATTCTACGTTATATCGTCTCTCGCAATAATGCAAATTAACTGGAAATAAGTATACTGACTAGAGAGATAAAATATTTTCTTTTGCATCGTTTAACATGGTATGTTTAAGCAATTAGAAACGTGTTACGGAAATTAATTACCAACCTTCTGAATCTTTAATTGCAGCTCTGTCATATAAGGTTTAAAATCTTTCGCAACTTCATGGCCTTGATGATAAAACGTCAGCCATCCAAACATAAATCCCAACAACTAAAATATTTTATATTATATTAGACTATGACTTACAATGACTACAATTTGATATGTGCACACGTATTTAATATACAAAATATATGTGTACATAATATAATTATAATCATTCAGGCTATTACCGTTTCAACAAATTCAAATTTTTTCCGCTCCTGGACTTCTTGCAGTAAAAATACGTATTCTAAGCTAGCTTGAGAGAAGTGTCGTTCAGCCATCTCCAAAGTCGCATCCGCCTAGGCATAAACAAAATGTCAGCTATTTAATAATATACAGTTTTAATTTTTTTCCATAGATTATTAAGTATACCTCTTGCAAAACATTGTCCTGCTTTTTCGTGGACAAATTCAAGTAACGCTCTTGGCTTTGACAGAATTTAATAGTCTGCTTCTCGAATTTCTTTTTACCATCCTGAAATATTAGAATCATTACATGTGAGACGAATAAAATTGAAATATTTCACATATAAATATATATGTATACGATAGAAAAAAAATATACATATAAATATAAAAATCATAGATATAAAAATATTATTGAATAATTTTACCTTAACTCCACCGATATGTTCTTTCCTAAAATTCTCCAAGGGTAATATAATCTGATCATAGGCTCGCTCCAGCTAGAAGGAGGAAAGCTATTTTAAGATCTAATGATGACATCATTCCTGTCTCTTAGAAGCTCTCATTTAAATTAATGCCTTCTTATATTAAAATTTAGAATTACAAAGTCATATGTTAAGAGAACCACAAATACAAAGCACAGCAAATAAGTTCTACAAACTAGCTTTATCCACATTCGGAATATTGCATACCATGCGATCCCTCTCATCTTCTATGGATGCGATAAGTTTGCCAAATTCTTTCAGGCTTTGCGATATGTGAATCTCATCCTCAGTTTGGCTCTCGCCGATGCATTCAAAACTAAAGTTTTGCAACGTTTTGGAAAAGGCTCTTTGAGCTCGGGACAAGTCTAGAAAGATAACATTATTTACTTTAACGAACAAAGAAAAAAAATCTAGATTACGTCGGTACAAAGGTACTTTCTATCTCTAATGGAGGAAAAATTAAAATGAGCAGATCGCTATCCCTAAATTCGCTTCGTCGTGGAGGCGAACCATCGCAAGCGCTGACTCAATAGTCACGCACGAAGACAAATTATACATGCAACAGCTGTTACAACAATCACATGTTTCCGATAGTCCGGATAAAAAAAAGGGGCGGAGAGGACCGCCGTTGTTGAGAACTCACTCTTGGTGGCCAGCAATAAATCTTTGACCTCCTTAACGAGCCGCTTAATCTGCTGACTAGTCTTCTCCAATTCACGCTCGTGATAGTGAAGATTCTCGCGGAAGTACGGACTGTCGGTTAAACAATCCGTGAACTCCAGTGGTTTGAGGCCAACACCCATTCTCGGTTTTTTGTTTACGAAAACTCCAGGGTCATGAATACAAAAAGTGGGAGAGGGGTCCCGGATTTCTGTCTCGTGAGCACGTCGTCACCCGCGAACACCCGTGATAAGGCGCACGATCACTATCATTACTGCCGGATTATTTGCGCAGATTCACGCAGACTCGCCATCATCGGGATGCAATGTGTCCAAACACTTTACAGTTTAATACAGACTGTGTATATACACGCACGCACACATACACTTCGATATATATAGTTCGTGTTTCAGTATCGGAGCTCCACGCAAGTGATTTCAATAGCAGCGAGATGCACGAAACGAAGTGAGGAGCACAATTTCTAGAATTGGAGGGAGGGAAGAGATTAGAGAAAATTATACGTGTTTGTCATAGAGATTCAGGATTGCAGCAAAAAACGGGAATTTTTTTTTAATCGTGTCGGAGAGAGGAGTGAAATGTGGAGACGTACGCATAAAGGTCTATCCACATGCCCGCGCGCGCGTGCATTTCTAGAGTTAGAAAATAGAAGGAAAAAACCGAAGAAAATCATTCGCAAAAATTCTTAATTTACGATTGTAATACGTAAAATTACATTTTTTACAATAAAAATGTTATACATTGATGAGAAAAATGAAAGGTATGAAAACGAGATTATATTTATAGAAATAAAGTCTATCCATGTACGTTTTCAGAATTAAGAGAAGAGAAAGAAGAATTTAAGAAAATTAAATATATCACGAAAATGTATGAGTGTAGAAGAAAAAAAAGATCTCTCTCCGAAAAATTAAATCGAAAAGAAGAATGTAAACGCATAAAAGTTTATCCATATGCGCAAGAAAATCAATCGCAAACCCGAACCTACGATAAACGATGCATTTTTTTCATGTTAGATCTTACACGGCTAGTAACCCAGATAGGACACTTATAATAAATGCACAATTATTGCTTCTTTCCATTCACAGCATTTCGCAATAATTAGATTTGTTCGCGACGCATGCCCCAACATGCTCCAAGGAGCTGTATTATTCAATAGATGCTGTATTGGAGCACGTTGGGACAAACAGAAACATGTTGGAGCATGCGACGCCAACAAACCTATTGTCGTGAGATATATTCTGCAAAATGCATATTTTTTGCTGAAATAGTATTTTATAATTATAAGTTCTAAATATTGAGAAAATTATGCAGCAAATTTATGTAAAAAATAAAAAATAAAAAGAATTTCTTACTATTACTTGAATAATAATTGTACACTTTTATGCTGTAGCAATTTTAACAATAATTACAAAATTAATTTCTGAAATGTATTCAGTAATTCGTGTGCTAAGATGATTCTCACTAACGTTACAATTATATAGGAATTTATTGTAGGCATCAATTTTTTAAAGATTACATATGTTACAAAAAAATTAAATTTAGAATTATTAATTTTTAAATTTAGATATGGACTTATTACGCAATATATTATACATTATATTTTATTTTAAAATTAAAATGATATTTGATTTTAAAACTAAAATCTTTTTGCGTGCGTTCCTATCTGGGAAATTACGTGAAATGAATTAATCGTTTCTTATCTCAACTAATAAGAAGGCTGAAGATCTGTAAAATTGTCTTTCCAGCGCGTCACGGAGGATAATAATCTGGAGGGAAATTTTCTCGCTCTCTGGAAATCTCTCACATATGTAACTGGCCAATCCGTTCTCGCGACAGTGACAGCTCAAGCTCGCAAACGTTTAATTTGGCTAGCCTGCGACGCGAACGGTTAACCTCGCTCCTTTCGGAGGCAACAGCCAACGACGGGCGCGACAAACCAATCGCTGCTCGCACCACGACACACCCTTTCAATGCTCGTCTCGTTTATTTTTGAGACAATCCTGGCGAGGTAGTGGCTAATAAAAAAAATACGTTTTACGTTTATCTCATTGTCGACATCGGCCAATAAGATTTTGATGTTCGTCGGCCTATAACCAATTTAAATTGCGACAGTATGGTAAGACACTCAGCCTTTACGTTTCGCCCGTATCGTTTATCACGTCACGTCTGCCGCGTGTACGTGTAAATAAAAATGTAATTCCAGGAATTGCCCTTTACGCTCGAAAGTACGCTCATCTCTGTCATCGCGGACCTCTTTCCACTCGCGCTCGTAATTGTAGTTTTTTTAAATGGGAAAATGGGAGACGCGTAGCAGCGGTCGTAAATGCATAAATTGTATTCATATAATGTATTCTTTTGTTACATGTATGTATTTTAGACAGAACAGCAAATGGATTGTGCGCTAGACCTGATGCGGAGACTGCCTCCGCAGCAAATTGAAAAAAATCTCAGCGACCTGATTGACTTGGTTCCTTCCCTATGTGAGGATCTACTGTCCTCTGTAGATCAACCGTTAAAGATTGCCAAGGACAAGGAATCTGGCAAGGACTACCTGTTGTGCGACTACAATAGAGACGGGGATTCGTACAGGTGCAAACGGAATGATTTTGAAATTATTTAGGTCATTCCATGGTAGAAATGAAGAAGATAATTTATGCAAACACATGAATTTCATAGGTCTCCTTGGAGCAACACTTACGATCCGCCGCTGGAGGATGGCTCGATGCCTTCTGAGCGATTGAGGAAGCTGGAAATAGATGCCAACCATGCCTTTGATCAATATCGAGAGCTCTATTTCGAAGGTGGAGTTTCGTCAGTGTACTTGTGGGACTTGGATCACGGCTTTGCAGCGGTGATTCTCATCAAGAAGGCTGGCGATGGCTCCAAGAAGATCAAGGGATGTTGGGATTCGATACATGTGGTTGAGGTGCAAGAAAAATCATCTGGTCGTACTGCTCATTATAAACTCACATCAACTGCCATGCTGTGGCTGCAGACCAACAAACATGGTTCCGGTACAATGAATTTGGGTGGCAGTTTGACACGTCAGGCAAGTTTTTTAATACGACACACATAGCTATAGCTTATACACCCAGAGATGTCTTGCTTCAAGAAAAAGAAGGACAGAAAGTTCCACAGCATATTTAAAAATATCGCTTTGTCTTTTTTTTTCCTGGAGCAAAGCATCTGCAGATATATGACAACATATTAAACTGTAACAAATTTTTAAATATATATATATATATTTATATATTTATATAATATAAAATTTATATAAAATTATAAGTGTTTATAATTTTAAAATTTATATGTATATTTCCATTGATTTATTTCAAATTCAACTTATATTTTAGCAGATAAAAAAAATGGCATATTTCACTTACAATTGCAGGTAGAGCAGGATGCCCAGATCAGTGAAACATCGCCTCATATCGCGAACATCGGCAGAATGGTGGAAGACATGGAGAACAAGATTCGTAACACGTTAAACGAGATCTACTTTGGCAAAACGAAGGACATCGTGAATGGGCTGCGGTCGGTGCAATCTTTGGCCGATCAAAGACAACAGGCTGCGCTCAGGCAAGATCTCGCAGCGGCGTTGCAGAGGCGAAACGCCAACAATTGATCTTGCGAAGAGCAGGAAAGTTTCGATTACGATTACGAATAGATTTCATGGTATTTTTGGATCCTTTCATCTTGCTTGGGATCTTTCGATTTTCATAGACGTCTTTACATTTTTAGAATCCGTGAAACTTTGGATTCTTAAGAGTTCCGAATTTTTTGCGGCGGTCTTTCGAGTTCTTTCCTGATAGTCTTAAAATCTTGTTGGACTCTTTGGGAATTTTAAATGCCGCGACTTGGGCCTTTTCCAGGTCAAACCGTATCTATAGAACTCGTCAAATCCTCCTCGAATCATTGTCTACATTATCGAAAATGACACTTATTACTGTACTTTGTTGCCCCGAAAGGATACGAATCGATCACGGACGCGTTGATTAAACCTAAACAGTATGAAATACTTTGTTTAATTTAGAATGAAATAGAGTTTATTGTAAATATGCGGGAAAGGTGCAACGCGTTTTAGAACGGTAAATTAGATAAAGGACAATGTAAAATGCAAAAGAGAGTGAATTATAATAATATAATTAACGCTTACTATGTAAAAACTCGAAAAAAAAAATACATTTAGCAATTCTCTCTTTTGATTTGTATTAAGTTTGATAAATGATAATTGCAAAACGGTAATAAATTCGTAACATTTTTATAATGTTTGGAAAGTATTGATATTCCGCTTATACTGTTTAGGATTAAGTTTTTAAGTGCGTAATTCAACGCTGAAAACAATATAAAACAGTTTATAAAGTTGGAAAAGAAGTATCATATTTTGCATTGTAAGGAATTCGTTCTCACTAATGAAACCCTTTGAAAACTGCACATAAATGATAAGTTTCATTTATATTGAAATTATTTAGATACGCGAAGTGGCAAACTTCTAAAAAAAAAATTGTGTATTAAAGAATAACCCGTCTACTCTATTTAACATTAAATTTGAGACATAGCTAATCCTCTTTGACGGACAGTATAAAACGTTTTATTTACGTAAAAGTCCAAAAGGAGCTGTTGCATTTTGCATTTGTTAATAATGAATCCATATATAATGCGCAAATAAAAGTTTTCAAATTAAACTTTATTCGTTTGTATTAAATTTCATGAGTACAAAAATCTGCTGGTACCATAGATCCTCTAAAAAGCTGCAAATCCTTACTATCGGAGCTCTTCTTACGCATATTCCGTATACATTATTCCAGTTGTAATACGCATGGATCTTTGATACTACAGATCCTTGGACTAACAAGTTATCAGGATCTCAAAGGATCGCCAGTACCATGAATCTTGCACCTTGAAAGCAACAATTGTTAAATCCCTTTTATTCTCATATCTCCAAAATTTTCGATTCTTGGTACGCGAGGTGGATAACGAAGAGAGACTCTTGGTACTACGTATCCTTGAACCCTTATAAATGACTGCGCAATCATACATATTGAGAATCTCGCATATTCTATGTGATCCATGAGCGCATTAGATTATTTCTTGTAATGGAGACGCAAAAAAATACCGCGTAGAATTCATAAGTACATAAACGAAAAGAAAAGCAGTTTTTATGTTAGTGCCTTTTTTTTACACTTGAATTACACCACCGATATTATTATTACCCATAACGTATTTCTTCCATAATTATACTATTATATGAATTAACTTAATAACGTAATTTAATATTTTGTTTTTTGCAAATTCCGAATGATGGCAGTGTGCGGGCGAGTCAGTCTAAGAAAGGACTAAAAAAGACATCACCATGTCATTCCTGTGAATATTTTTTCTTCCAGTATTTCTATACTATTATTTTTTTTTTCATATGTATATTGATACCTTCTCTCTTTCGGTTATAATTAACAATCGAAAGAATTATGAGCCTGGTCCAACATAGCACACATAGATTACAGTATTAATTAATTAGACGTTATTTTGTTTATTTCGATTATAATAGACAAGTTTTCGATTTTAATATCGTCGCAAAAAATCAAAGTCATCAAGGAAGGCGCGTTGTTTCGCGGTTACCCTTTTATTGAATAAAGGATTTGAAAACAAACTCTTATAAGATATATTATGTAGATATATAGCTTTTAGGAGGGATGTAAGGATAATAATTGTTAGATATATCGGAATTTACATATACATGTATTTGGCGATTTGGGGTCTTCGTATTTATTTGTTACGTAAAGGAACTTTGTTAAATGTTGAAGGACATTTAATCGCTAGGAGCATATTTAAAACGACGATCCTAACGAGGTTCGATGATGCAAAGTTCTCGCAGCAAGTTATAAGCAATCTGAATGTTTCAACGTAGAAAAAAAAAAACTTAAGATCTCTAGAACGCTGTGTTGTATTGGAGATAATTCTTTTACAAAAAAAAAATAGGATGCGAAAATTATCGCGAGGACACCAAATCGAGCAAATTCAAAGTCACAGAGTTCCATGAGGGAGAAAAAACGTATACCTTCCAATGATAACTGTGATTACACTCTTGTAGTTAATTATCTGCTTATAATTATTCCTAATCATTCAGACTGCACTTTCGGAACAATTTTTTTTTTCTTTTATACAAACGATGTCACGAGATGGAAAGGATGGTAAGGAAAAAAGTTCTTCACGCACACTTTGCAAGTTCACACAAGGATCTTCCACTCGCGGCCCTTCTCTCATTTTATCTAATTATAATCACTGTTCTAACGTTACACAGTCTAATTAAAAGTTATCTTATTGATTGAAGGCGGTTTGTGTAACCTGTTCTGAAAAATGTTTATTAAAACGAGATATTACAACAAAATGTAATAAAGTCTGAGCATTCATAAGCCAATTACAGTCTCCGAACATGACGCGATATTGCATCGCGCCGCACCAGCTTTCAAAGCGCGCGAAATGTTATTTTGTGTGATCTTCAAGATTTCGACGTTCCTGGATTTAAAGGTCTAAATTGTCTATCCTGACTTTTATTATAATTTTGAGCGTTTATCGTTTTACAAATCCTTACATATTTTTTATCTCTTACAACAAACTTTCTATGTCAAAGCTTCCGCATTTTGCGATCTTTGAAAAATGATAAATATTAAAGTTGTTGCATGTACAGACGGCGTCATTAATGCCTGGACATACTAACTGTACTAGTTCAGAGTGTGTCTGAACAAGCGCAGTTAGCATGTCCAGGCATTAACGGAGCCATCTGTATCTAAAAATTTTTAAGTATCTAAATTCATAGGATTTTTTAAATCCATGAATTTTCTTGAATACATAAATCAAGCACCTTGATTTCAGATCTTTCTGACCTCTCAGAAATTAACGATTAGAATATTTTCCATTTTGAAATTTTCGAATTTTTCAGTATCTAAAACTTGAAATTTGGATATTTTAATTTCAAATGCACAAACTTTTAATTCTCTGAAGATCTTTCAAATTTTTGATTCTCTTACTCAGATCGCATACTTCAATTTTTATTAAATTTAAGTTACATTAGACCTAAAAATCTCGAGAACTCGAGTTCTTTCCATAAAAAAGAAGGAAACCTTTAGCTTTCTGTAAAAATTCCATATAGCGAAACTCCAGTCTTATCGATCATTACAGGAAAGATGCTTGAAGTGAGCTGCTTCGTGTCGGGCATCGCTAGCATCCCATGAAAAATTGTTCCGCGCGCGCGCGCTCAAGGACTCCAGGGTCCCTTTTCCCACGACCTCTTCATATTGGTCTCCAACAATTTTCTCTCTTTTTCTCTCACATTTTCTCACATATACTCTTTCTCTCGCGTTCTCTCTCTCTCACTCACACACATAAGTGTAATAAGTTACAAAGCTGTTGTAAATAATTTCTTTCTCTCTATTCTTTAAAAAAAAAAAAGGTCCAGGATGTGTCTCAAGGCTTTCTCAGTTTTTATTTCCCAATCAACTTTCTGCTGTAAAGTTGTCACCACTTTCTTATATAACAAACAACGCGTATGTAACCTTTTAGGTATACGTGTATTTAAGTATAGGTGTATCTGTGTATGCCTGTTTATCTGTTGTGTTCGTGTATATAATCTGTACGTATACCCAGTTTTTGCTTTCCCGGATTTGTTTATTTAAATATTGTTGAATAAAATAATTAAGTAAAGCGGATATTATTTCGATAAAAGTCGTTTCTCGCATTGGCGCGTTGCTGTTGTTACGTGGAACTGCTAGCCCGTTTTGCTCTTTCTCCCCCTTCTCCCTCACGTTTTCTATTTTCTCTCTCTCTCTCTTTCTCTCTCAAACATTCTTTCTCTCTCTCTTTCGCTCTTCCACTCCCTTCATCATCTTCCTCTAGATTTTTTTGGTTATATTATTGTTGTTTATCCTGTTTGACCAATAGTAAAGGTGTTGATTGATTGGCTAAGCGGGTGGTTTTTGCTCGAATGTGTGTTGGGCTTCTGTCGTCGTAATCGTCGGGCTGAACACAATTATTTGTCGAGGGAGGTGTTATTTTTGACGGCGATTACTACCTCCTCACCGCATGCCTTGAGTACAGTGCACTAAAAAATACAAACAGATTTACATTTTATACATATATCAAATGAAATTCTAGGAGAGATAATTTTTCTTTAAAGTGACACGCTATCATCGATCAAAAAAAGAACATTGGAGATAAGTATTAATTTCTTAAATATAATAAGCTTTATAAGTGATAGAATAAAGAATAAAAAAAAAGATTAAAATAAGGAAAATACTTTGAAATCGGATAAAACTATGGGTGGATAATTAGCAGCAGTCCAATTTTAATTTCCAGAACAATTTCTAAAACTATTTGTAAGAAATCAACAGTAACAAATAATAGCCATGTTAATGTACTTCAAAGTTTTTAAAACGTATAATAAAACGATACAAATTAGTAAATCATTGGCACTGTAGTTGTATAGTAGAAAATTATATAAATAAATCAGAACCTTTTATTTTTTATTATTATAAATTATAATAATATATTTAAAGTAGAGAAATGTCAATAATCATATTAAATGAATCACATGAGTTTTAATTTTGTTTCTTAACAATTAGGAATCCATATATTGCAAGTAATAAAATCATAAATTTTATGCAAGATGAACTGCTCATATATCTCTTATACATGTATAGTTTAATGTTTACAATTTTGAATAATATTGTAATTGGATATATGATGCAACATGCAGGAACATTAACAAATCTACTTCAATGTATAAACATCATGTAGAGGCATACTTACAAGTAACTCTTTTCCAGAATCGAAATCAGCACGTAGCTGTGTTCCCAAATCACCATCAGGTATCTTGAGATCTTCGCGCAGTTCTCCATTATCAGCCATCAGACAGAGATAACCGTCGTCAGATATATCTGTAAGCTGTTGTGAAACAATTGCAGTTTTTTATATCTTGCAATTGCAAAAACGTTTTGTCCACATGCCACGAATCTTTTAAATGGACTTTGATCTATTCTTTTTTGCAATATTAATAGCAAAATTTTAATTAGATCACAAAATACGAATAACAATAAGATGTATTTAAATGTAAATGTAAAAATAAAAGAATAAACATATTCTTAATCCGTAAAACATTATGAGTATTTCATGTCCAAACAATTTCTATCCATGGAAGTTGCTCAAAACTTCTAAGAGTCTCCCATTTCTTATTACCATATTTTTTTCAAAAAGTGAAGTACTGATACTTGCTCTAGAAACTTTAAAAAGTGTTTAAGTTTTTAGATATTTTTTTAAAATAAAAAATTTCAGAAATGGAATACCCATGTTGGTGCAGTTAAGATGCCGTTTTTCTTGGCGCTCTAAAGGTTAATAGTCTAAAAAATAAACAGATTAAAAGTATGGAGGGCCGAATTTACGTTTAGTTTGCTAACGTGCAAGTGAGAGAAAAAGCATCGTTACCTGATAATCTTCCCGCTTAACAAACGGCACATCCATATTGTGTGTGGAAGGGCAGATATCCTCATATTTCTTGGAGGTAAATATGTCGATACCTACTAAGTGAACCTTGGCATGACCATGTTTGCCAGTCTTAGAAGTTGACATTTCTACAATCTTGCACGGACGCGATTTTAACATGACGAAGCCATTTTTGCGCAGTGCCGAACACTGCATAGGGTATGTCACGGAGGCGCCTGAATCTCCAGTCTCAAAGTGAGTATCCTCGATATCTGCCATTGTTGTTTGATGGATATCTGCACAAATATAAACCAAAAATTAAAAATCAGATGATTAAATCACTGATCAAGTTAACAATCTCATAGCTCCACCTCTCTTGAGGAGCAACAGTTTAAAACTGGCACTAATAGTACTGAAACAATGATTTTACTGAACCTTCTTGCCCATCCCATTAATACCCTATTAAGCTTAATAACACAGAGACAACAAGGCTTGAAGCTAAACAATTCCGAAACTACATTAGCCTAGCCGAAAACTATCAGAAACGAATAATCGGCATTAGCCTCAGTAGGAGAGTTAGAGGCAGAAAAAAAGCGACGAAGAAATTACGCGGACTTGGACACTGTCTCGCCTTTACGCGAAATATCTAAACACTCTACATACACTAACGGTGTGCGGCTCGAGTTTCTATCGGGTAACGCGCGATACACGAGTCACCAGAACTAGGCAAGTATCGACAACGTGGGTTACACCCGGACAAGCAGGGTGACCACGTGGCGCGTCGTCGCAGGGAGTTCGCGCACAGTGAGAGGTGTCGGAGGCGGACGGGAGGCGCGACTAACCAAAGATCTCTCGCGCGACTCAAGCACGGGAGGATCGCGAGGCGGCGCGGCGCGGGGTGCGAGTCGCCGTGGGGCACGGTCGCGGGGAGCGCCGCGACGCCATCCGGGTGCCGCCGGGCCGTCGCGCACGGCGTATTTCAAGCGATAGCGAGACCGAAGGCGAACGCACGAGAACCGAACGGACACGAGACACGAGCGGGCCACCGTGGCAGCGCGCACCGCATCACCGTCGCGGCGCGTCGCGTCGCGTCGCCGTCGCGCGGACGCGCACCGGCCCGACATTTACCCGCGTATACTCAGTGTTCCGCTGCTCGCTCGGGCAATTAGCACCATTAGTCAAAGCCGAAAGCGAGAACAGCTCGGGATACTCACATGTGATCAAAATGGATACTCTAACCAGAAGGTCGTGCTGCGCCGGCGCGCCACGGGATCGTAATAGGGGTTCACAACATCGACTGCACGGATGCTATCGCCGTTCGCGGCCGCGGCCGCAGCGCCATTGCGAGCGGCGCCGCCTCGCGGCGCCGCGCGACGTCGCCGTTCAGTCGGCCCGGTTCATACGGTCACATACGGTCTCCGCACGTGCACGTAGACAATAATGAGCATTTCTATTTACTTGGTAAATATTCAGTATAACGCCCTTATTTCTGATTTTTTTCTAATTTTGCAAACCGGCTCCTTTTCCATCACAAACTCCTCCCTGAAAAAGAAATTGAAAAAGAGATTGATAGAAATGGACCGGCAGAATTAAATGAAATTCAACCGACAAAATTATTATTTCAAGCAAAATTCCTAAATCTATAAATTGTCCCTGATTTTTTCTATTCATGTTGAACAATAAGAAATTAATTTTATCCGCGTTAACGATGCAGACATTGGTTGGAAGGTTAATTATATCGTGTATACGTAACTATGAGATTTATAATTACCGCTTTTTTTGCAGGTTGCTGAACAATTGGTCCGCTTGCGTTTCTTCTTTTTTTCAATGTGGCGCGTTCCAAAACTCATCGAATAAGACGTCTCATGCTTCTTCAGCCGTGAGCGCATATTTCATGTGCAACAATGCGTATTTTGTAATTATAATAATTCGAATTACGTTCTTAGAAATGATCGCGGAGCCGTTTCGCAATTTTTTTCTTTTTTTGCGAGAACGCGACGTTGACAAGCGTAGTGAGTTCCGCTGGCCCTCGCACTTCCGGCAACGGCCATTTTATACGACGCTCGGTGTATACTCGATGTATACCTTTTAACGACTAGTTTGTAGGATTACGTGTTCGAGAGTTTTAGCGAAAACCGGCTTCCGACGATGATAAAAACGGAGGAGTAAGTACGCTGTCTCACGCGTGTTTCCGAGGATCAATCGCGCGACGGGGCTCTCCGTTAATCGTCCGTTTCACTATCGCGGGATCGTCGAGTATCTAACGCGGAATGCCCCGCGATATATCCCGCGATGTATCTCGCGACAACTGAAATGGGGAGAGAAAGGCCGTAGACTCGGTGAATCTATCGTTCGGTACTCTTCAGCGTTGCAATTGTGCAAACGTATCGCTGTGAATGTACCGCGTATTTTCGCCTTGATTTTAACCTTTCATTCATGTATTTTTTTCTTGAATATACTTTTGTATGGATTTACTTTCTCTCCTAAAGATTGCCTACACCAGGCAGTAAGAAAATTGATCATTCGTAATCGATTATTCTTAAATCAGAAGAATAATTGTGGTTGGTCAATTTATTTGCTGCTTACATCTCATTGTTTATTGAAGACTGTAATATATGTTGAGGGGTTATCAATAACTAAACACTATTACGACTCGAAGTAAGTGGTTTACTCTCCTACATGGCTCCTGACGAACTGCTCGTACTCGGGCCTCGGGCGAAGCGACGCGACCGCTCGACTCACGCGTGAACATTCACCTACAGTCGAAATCGCTTACACACATACTCGCATACACCACAAAAACGATTCTTTACATTGACGCGCGATGATGTTTACATTCGGCGGTAACAACCGTTCCGCAGCTTTGTGTGTATCATGTATTATACCACCTTGTGTATGTGTTCGCAGCAATCAGATACAGAACAATGACGACAGGGACAGAAGTAGAGAGCGCGATCGTAATCGAAGGTCGGACAGACCGAATCGCTTAAATTCAGCCAGCCGCGACCGCAGCAGAGAGAGAAACGATCGCGTCGGCAGAAAGGCATCCGACCGACGGATTTATGTGTCAAACATTCCTTACGACTTTCGTTGGCAAGACCTCAAAGATCTGTTCAGGACCGAGGTCGGCAAGGTAGCGCACGTAGAGCTCTTTACAGATGAGAATGATAAGCCTCGAGGATGCGGAATAGTAGAGTTTGAAGATTCGGATTCAGTGAAGATAGCTGTGGAAAAGATGCACAGATACGACATCAAAGGACGAAAGCTCGTTGTTAAAGAAGTGAGTGCGAACTTTTCTACTTGCGATGTTTTAAGTAATTTTAACCTTTATTGCATCATGGGTATTCCGTCCAAGTGATTTTATTCAAAGAAGTTTCTCAAAACTTTTTAAAAATCGCTCCACTCTTTATCCCCTTATTTTTTCAAAATAAAATGTTGACATTTGTTGCAGAAACTTGAAAGTATGTTCATGAATTTTTTAGGGATTTTTGGAACCACTGGAACTAAATAAATTGGAAACGAAATACCCATGATACCATTTTTTATGTAATGCTTAAGGATTAATAGTTTATTTAACTTAGCAAAAAATTAAAGCTCCAATCATTGCGTAAGGTCTTTAAAAGATGATGTTTAGTAAAATACATTTTTTC
>VBVQ01002500.1:0-24502 GCA_011636635.1 Tetramorium simillimum | reverse complement strand
AAGATATTGTTTTTATTTTACATTACCGCCGACATATTGCTACATATTACTCATATATTGCCATCTATTGCGAAGTACTGCCATATGTTGCAAAGTATTACTATGTATTCCCATGTATTGCTAGTATTTCCATTTTATTATTATTGCTTTCGTATTGTTGGAAATAATAATTTATTTCCAATATTTTGATTTTATTGTCAGTATTGCTAATACTGCCACAATATAAAAAAGTATTTCAACGTATTTCAACGTACTGACAATAAAATCAAAATACTGGAAATAAATTATTATTTCCAGCAGTACGAAAGCAATACTAATAATAAAATGGCAATACTAGCAATAAAATGTTAAAGTTGCCAGAAATGGTAATCACTATACAATTTTTGAGTAGTGGTTGAGCCCTCGGTACTTACTATGTTTAACTGTTTATTTCAATAGCTATTTGCTCGAAAAAGTACAATGTTTCATGTTTCATGTGTTTTATCTGTGACAAAAAAGAAATGAAGCTAAATAAACGAACGTTGAAGTGTGCTGTGAAATTGATAACAAAATGGAGTAGAATAACATGAATCTATTACGAAACTGTTTACTGTATGAAGCTGTTATACTCTATGACAATTGCAAATTTAAATGGGAAGCAAAGTTATCATATCCCCACTGCGTTTCAATAATCTCAAGTGGACTTCAATAAGATCTCTGTTGCGCTTCGATGGCAGACGGGCTAATTGTCCTGTATCAATAAACGAGGCGTAGAGATATCGTTGATAGGGGGACTCACTGTTATCGGAATACTTCACCGTGCAAACAGAGGGTTAGTCACCTAATCGTCCGGCCCCTCTTCTACCCTCGGAGCGCACGCACGTACCAAATCCCCAATATAAGTCGCGTAGTACTCCATGAACCCTCGGAACCTTTTCACGTATTCGAAGTTATCTCAACTCCGCCCTCTCGAGTCGGGGACCGATATCTTCGTCACAGGAATTTCAGATCGCACGGTCTCAGCCGTTCGCAGATCGTAGCGCGAGAAGAAGAGAGCAGGTGAGAAGAAGAGAAGGAGAGAAAAAGAGAGACAGAAACAGGAAATTGAATCTCGCTTTATCTCGAAGGGCGATATTGAAAAGGAAAAAAAAAAAGATGACGGGACCTCGCGCCGAGAGCAACTGCTCTCTCCCTTCGTGTTCTCCACCGACCGAATAAATTGTTACGACCGATATCAACACATCCGCGATACAAGAACTACCTTGGCCGCCGCCACTTGCCTCTTGTGGCTGTTTTCTGATCGACACATCACAGACTGCTTTTCTCCCCCTCAAGTTACTTCTCTCTAATCTGCGAATTGTATCTTGCAATTCTGCGAAAGCAGGAAGAAATTTTATTTTGTTTATTGTAAATTTTATTTTGTTTGTTGAACTCTTTGCAATATTCCTCCAAAGCTAATAACACATATCAGGCAATCAAATTTATTTAACGGTTTATTAATTATTATTATCGTGTTTAACTAACTTTTAATATTATTTTTATTATACAAGTTAATTATCATTTTTAATTAACTTTTCCATGGATTTACGTTAACAAGACAAGTTCTTAGATATTTCTTTTGAGAAGGGCACATAGTCAGGAAGTAAAACGGATGTGTAAAGATCGTTTCGATTCGTCTAGCCGCGTCTTTCCATTTCGCGCATAAATTCACGATTACATTCAACCCGGCTCTCGTTCGTGAGCAGCGAGGATTTAATTACACTAACGACCGGCAATAAAAAGCAGCCGACGCGCCGTCGTCGCGGAATTCGCACGCAATTACTGCGATCTGCGAGGGTCAGGTACGTACACTTGCCAGAGTACTTCGGACTTTTGTAGGCGATAGTTCGTCCGTGCGTCCGTCGGTGACGTACGCACAAACCACCGTGAATAATCGCATGCGAACTTATCTCGCATACGTGCATTTCGTGCACCTAACCGATTACGTACTTGCTCCAGTCTTGCCCCGAACATCCGGTCGGAAGGACATCAAGCTTTGCGGCTCAAGAATACAAACGCAGGCAGTAAAAAAGATAATTGCACGATGGCACGTAAATTAGAGGCTTTTAGCAATACAGCAAGCTCACGTTTATCGTCATGCACACGCACAAGGCACATACACTCGATAAGATATATTCGTTTTTTTTTTTATTATCAAATCTTTTTGGAGGATATTTTAAAAATACGAGCTCTGCCTTTCCTCTCTTCGCAAAACTTAATAATATCATTTATATTATTTAGTGAATATTGACATTGCGCGACTTTGGATTACTTAACAGCCCGAGCTTGCTAATTTATTCAACGCGAAATTAATCGCAGTGACTTTGATCGAAGTCGTTGAAAAGTCGGCGCCGCCAGCCGTAAAGTATATCTTGCGAAAAGAGCGAGGGGGATATCGCGCCCTTCTCTTGCAGCTAGCCGTAATTGGAGTCCGATATATCTTAATTACTTTAAAGTTTATTATTACTTTGAAACGACCAGACGGCATAAAAT
The DNA here is from genome assembly GCA_011636635.1 of Tetramorium simillimum. Lineage (NCBI taxonomy): Eukaryota > Metazoa > Arthropoda > Insecta > Hymenoptera > Formicidae > Tetramorium > Tetramorium simillimum. The sequence continues at coordinate 21,991 of VBVQ01002500.1, read as the reverse complement.
CGTAGAGAGCGCAGTCTGGCCTTCAAGGCACGAATGTCCGACCAGTGGAGCTAATTACTTTACAGCTGCGTCCGGCTGTAGGTACGTATTACGACCTCCAACCCGTGCCAAATGTTTGCGCTGCCCGTGCGTTCTGTCTTTGTCAACAGTGGCTGTGCATTACGCGAGATTGTAATTTCCAGGCTGATGATGCCTGGGAAATTACAGAAACTAACATTCTGCCCCGAAAAGTTTCCGTGACAACTCGTTCGGCGAATGATAATGATTAGGGTTCCCTAACGGTAGCGCGCCAACTTTTTCAGTTCTTGCGCTTCGTGACCGACGTGTTGATCGAAGGCGAGGAAGTTTTTGGGAACGTGCGTTCGCGAGGGCGAGGGTGATGAAACTCGTAGCAACAAAGGGGAATTGGAAACTGGCTTCGCTTGGAAACCGCGCGCTATCGCCGAAGCGAAAAAAAAAAGAAGTATTATAACCGTTGCCACGGGGGTGATAGTCAACGGGGCCAGTTAATGCTTCGTAATGGCCGGACGAAAGGACCGGGGATCGTCCCTCCTAACGACCTGCACCGGCGTGCGTAATACGACCGCATGGTACCATCAAATCCGATACCAATGTGTACAAAACCGGAACCACATTGTTGCGCGAGACCTTGGGTATACCTTCTCTGTATAAGCTCGCCATAAAAATTATGTACGATTCCGGGTACAGTCCTTTTTGGGATCATACAAATGTGCATAGAAATCGTTTCTACAAACCAAACGTGCGTTGAGACGCAAAGTGTTATTTTTTTTCCGCAAAAATCGTAAAATTATCTTAGATTATCATGCAATGAATATTATACAAATAATTGTAAATCGCTTGGATATATAGGCATTCTCATATGATTTAAATAAAACAGGTAATGGGTCTCGCAATGTTGTTACCAAATTAATGTCTGTTTGGTACGTAATTGTCATGAAAGAAAGAAACGTATAATTATTAATAGTAGGACGGTGGAAACGATACGATCGCAATTATTGACATGGCAAATATAGAATCGAGAATATTTTGCGCGCTTAATTAAAACACAACACAGCCGAATTGGGGGTGATCCATTTGGATGCAAATTAATTGTTTCGCAATATACGGACAAATTGTTATTAATAAATTATTCTAATTAAAATTCTGATCATTTGCGGATAGTTGAAATATAGCAGAAACGCGCGCGCGTCTATAGACCGTGTGATAATTAAAGTATATAAATCCGCACGTACGGACGAGTTTAAAATTGGTGAAAATTAGCAAGTATAATGAAAACAAATTGCATAATACGAAAATTGCAACGTGTCCGCGCAGTTTATATGAAATAATATCATCTCAGATATTATAAACAACCAACAAGCAACTTCTCTCTCTCTCTCTCTCTCTCTCTCTCTCTCTCTCTCATTAACGTTCTTATTTATTTTTCTCATTTCCACTTTTCACTTCCAACTTTCCGAAAATGGCACAAAGATTTTAATTTATCTACAAAGCACATAAAAAGAGTTCGCTTTTATTGCAAACTTGCTGGGGTGGCTTATATACGTGTTGGCACGCGTGAAAACATCAAGCTTCTTCCTATCTTTCCGACCTGTACTTGCAACACTGCATTTCTTAATTGTTCTCTAACAAGAGAAGTTGGCACTTGGCACGGTTTGTTGGCCTGTCTCACCTCTTTCCAACACCCTCGACCCACTCCCAAGAAACACCACCACCACCACGCCCCGTTCTTCTTGTTCGTCTTGCTCAACCCCGAAGGAGTCTAGCTCGACCATGTTACAAAGTGATTAGTCGAGTAATACTGCCAGGTTCGCTCTCGCTGCGGTATGTCCTTAATGTTGCGCTGGGTTTGCAGCTGCAGCTGCATTTCGCCTTCCCAATCCTCTTCTTCGGAACTTTGAAGCGCGATCGATCGCTCCGGGATATCTAGTGGAGACCACTTTGGGGTAATTATGGAAGGTACCGCGACACACTGCGACATGCCGATATAATTTTAGAGAAATAGTTACGAACATTCGGAACTGTGATTTTGCGAGTCTAGGTATTGAAACCGAACTCGGGGATATAAATTCTTTCATTGTTAAACTGTCAACTTCTTTATGAATATAAATTATTTACGCGTCCTGGCGTATCTTTGTTTAGTACGTATCTTCACTCGCGACGGTATCAAAGTTTATACAGCTTTTGTATTTAGTTACGCGGCGTGACACGTAACAAAACATTAAGAGAAGATATAATACCGGCGACAGATATAATATAATAGCATTTCACCCTCGGTCTCTCTGTCTCTCGAAAGCCTATCAAAGACGTTCCTTGCGAGGTGCTCTTGTGCTCCGCCCGGAAATTATACATGCGTGCACGAATCCTTTTTAGCGCCCATCCGTTTACCTTCTCCGGCGCGCGGACAGCGGAGCTTCCGCGGTCGCAACCAACACGATTCTCGTTTCATCGGTGGGAGAGCGCGGCCTGGCCTTCTCCAACGCGCTTGATTATCCCACCGCCGGAACGAAGGATGCTCGTGGGAATGATTTCGACCCTGTGCAGCCGACGCTATGTCGGCGACGGCGCTAAAGCGGTTATTTCGATCGGTCGCCCTCATAAATTCGCGGGTGGTTGTTCCGGCGAGCGTGAAACGAGCTCAAGTACTAAGACGATACATGCCGTTCTGTCGTGCCGGAAACAACGGCACGGGGACACGTGTTGATTACCACGAAGAGGAATATAGATGGCAAAATTATGATAAGCCGCACGCTGACGGTAATAATTATTTATGACGAGCTCGTCGCTCGGATAAGTTTGTAACGCAACATAGCGGAGTGTTTTCAGAAAAGCAAACTCGCGTAGGGCGAAACTCGAATTATCGAAATTTTGTGTTGCAGATACGTCGCGGCATCTCGTTAAACGTCGCGTTCGCTCGCGCGATAATCTCCACGTAAAAATCGCGCGCGAATTTCACGGCTGGCGCAATTTCTGTGGTTCTCGCGACACCGAAACTGCGTTATTAGCGAAATCGCACGGCGGAGAACACAAAAGGCTACGCCTGAATTAAACTCTCGTTGACCGTAAAGATTGCGTAGCAGCGAGTACAGAGACACCGTTAAGGGCAGAGGGAAATTGTAAACGCCATTGCTAATAAGTTTCCCCGATGCCGACGACGCGTCTACCTCGCTCGCATTTCGGCGTCACGCGCGCGCGCGCGCGAGCATTTCGTTTCCTTACGTGCTACGAGACGGTTAAATGGCGAGCGGGTAATTAGCAGACTGCCGCCGGCCGTTCCCCGCGATGGAAATAAATTTTGGCCGTAAGCAGCCGTGAAGTCGGCATTTAATTGTAAGCCGGCGTACCTACGAGACGTCGCCTCGCTGTTCCGGCTGCGCTCCTTCGCGTGTGCTTGTCGTCCGAACTCTCGCACGACGCCACGCTCTGAGAACACGAACCCGTGCATCGCGCCGAGAAAACGCCGGCAGCCTCTGCGAGTTTAGCTGGCGCAAGCTTCGGTAAATCTTCGGAAAAGGCACGTACGCGCTCAAAGCCCGGGACGATAATAGGATACTGCGTTCGTTTCTCTCTCGCGCGTGCATTAACGCTTGCTCAGGCGGAACAATCGTTAGCGCTCGTGTCGTTATTTAAAACTCACAAATTATTTTAATAATGGCATTTCATTGTGCTCTCTGTGTACAGAGAGAGGCTGTTATAAAATTCCTAAGGGAATAGTGTCAAGTTTAATGTATTACAGCGCGTTTGTTCTCTCGAAGAGCTGAAAATACAGCCTTGAAATAAGGAATGGCAAAAATTGCAAATGATAAATTGGAATAATCGGGAAATTTCATTCCCCCCTGACTGGCAAATTACTTTATTCCCCGCGCTGTTTACTGGTAATCATACAGCTATTTTGCCTGGAGACTCTTGGCGGGAAAAAAGAGTTTCCTCTCGTACCATTTCCCGTTCCCATCGTTCGTACTGTCGTCCCCGTTGATCCGCCGGGTAAATAGCAGTTTTAATTAAATTTCAAATTATTTCCCGAAACCCCCATCTCGTCGCACTGAAGAGAGTGGCCCTCTCTGGTTCGACGCACTTCCGTTCCATGATAAAATTTTTATCCATTTGCCTAGAAAATTATGAATGGATCACAGTATATTTCAATATTGTTATATGTGTAATTTTGCAGAGAATGTTATTGAAATATTTATAAAATGTTGTAAATACTTGTGACATATAAAATGCTAATTTTTAAGAAAAAAATATTTTTTAATCTTGCTGTTAAATTTGCTAAGTAGATTTATATATTATGCATTAGGCGAATTATCGCCAAATAATATAGAAAAAAGTATAATTATATAACCATGGGAAGCGCTCAAATTATTTTATTGGTATCAAACTTTCGCACAGTCTTTCTGACCCCTGGGCGTGAACGTGAAACGAGCGGGTGCTCGTTAAACTTTCGCCTTATTGCCAGGGAATACCTAACTTTCTTTGAACGTCGATGATTATCGAACTCTACTGAAAGTGAATATCGAGTTATTCGATTATTTTAACGATTGCCTTCGATTCTCTTTTCCGATACTTGGAAACTACTCCTCGTCTTAATCGATCTCGGCGTGATGTAATTTCATCCATTGACGAAAAACTAGTAGCGGTTTATCTTAATTTCGCTATCGAAATTAATTCACTGAATTTATTTTAAATACCTCGATGGGGTGTTTTCGTAGTCTTCGCGAAAGACGAAGTGAAACTGCGCGAATTACATGCCTGAAGTGCCACGAATATCATAGTATAAATAAATTATCTACATAAATGATGCCGTTGCTGCTAATTAACGGTAATTCGGTGCGATTCGCGGATCTGGGGTAAATGTTCTGGCTGCACGTGCCAGCTATTGGAACAGTACAGACAAGGTTGAAAAGCGATCAAGAGAAAGCTAAGCTTTTATTAAAAGCTTTAAATATTTTCAAAATAAATCCATGTACTTTAAACACTTTAAAACTATTTTATTGCTGCCAAAACTTTATAATTGGGTGAAACAACATAACAGCAGAAATGAAAACGCTACGTAATTCTATCTGAATATTATTAGCGGAATATATAAATTATTAATTAAATAATTTCTTATTTTAAGAATTCTAATTTATTTAATTGCTTCAGCCGCTGTGAACTTTATAATGTAAACGTTTTATTTACGTTTGTACAAGCTCATTTAATAAGGCTAGGAATTGCCAAGTTCTATGTAAAACGCTGAGAAAGCGTATTAGTATTAGTGAAAATGCAAATTTCTTATCGAAAATGGATGAAGCGTTTACCAAAGTTACAATATCCAGAGATCGCAAATTCAAACGTAAGTCTATTGCATAAATATCTGAAAGCATGCCAGTGAAACGTATGAATTTGATAGTTACATCCGAACGCTAACGGCGATGTAGCGCAGCGAGCGGAACGACCCGTAGACTGCTCCGCATGACGAACGATCTCGCACTCTGTTTCGGGCCGCTCCTCCGACCGGTGAATTACACACGATCCCACGGCGAACATTTCGCCGGCACATAAACTCGCTATCTCGTCTTGGCGCTCTATGGTTACGTCGTCCGCGTAGACGCGCAGTTGTAACGGGCCCGGGCGTCGTACGAAGTGCGAAATCGTCGACGTGCACCGCGACGTCGGATTTACGAGCGCGCGAGAAGAGGGATCTCCGCAAAAAGTAACGGGATAAATGGTGCCGTTGATGCTGGTAATTCAGTGCGATTCGCGGATCTGGTAGACGTTCCAACGTCTGCGCGTGCCGACTGCACGAGGGTGAGACGGATTAAAAGCGATCAAGAGAAATAGCAACGCTTTTATGAGAAATGATACTTAAATATTATCAAAAATAAATTCGCGATAATATAGGTGATAATTATAATCGCTATAATATGCTATTTAATAAGAGATGCAAAAGAGAAAAATATATTATTTATAATATTTTTAAAAAGATAAATATAATATTTTAATTTCATAGCGGCTATCTTCATTAATTTTATTGATATTTTTTTTAATATTATATATAATGCAATATGAAAATATGATACCCGGACAATTATAAATAGAAACGTATAGTTCTATCGCTAGGTTGTATTGTCTCGTTCACATTCCCGAAAGTTTTCACATTCAGAATATGATGAATAAGATGCAAAAACGCGAATTAATTAGGCATGCGAGCGACGTGAATAAATTCCTCGACATTAACGTCTCGCTGACGATATTATTTTTACGGACGAGCCGTGAAAACAGGCCCGATAGCCCGCATTAATTAAAAATAACAACGGGACCCTGGCCGAATGTGGGAAATGTATGTATAGAAATTTGCCGCTCCGCGACAGCAGCAATTAAAATGTTTTTTGGAGCCGCGTCGCCGCGAGCTTCAGCCGGATACTGGGCGCGTAACACGCGTCGCGCACTCGGCCGTACGTGCGTAACGTCGAGGGCCGGTGTTTTGTGCGTCGTCAACTCTTTAAAAACCGACATTAAAATTCCATTAAATAGACGTACTTAACACTGGCACCGCCATCGCAAAGGGAATAGAGGAGAGATATTCGTGCGCGTCACACCGTGCGTCTCTATATGCCTCGCAAAAGTTTTTTTTTCCTCTCCCTCTCTCTCTCTTTCATTACTCATCCATTTCCTTCGTCCGCAAAAAAAAGAATGTAAAAATTTTCGTCCGCTCTCATCATCCATTGCGGCGCGTCGTTTCCTGTAAAAATGATATTTTTCACTTCTTTTAGAAATCGTTTAATGCCACTAGACTTTCTCTCTTTACTTCAGTTTACGGCAGAGTGAAAAGTGAGATGATAATAAATAGAACTGTGCGAAACGGTATTCTGAAATCAATACGCGAAATTGTTTCAATTAAACATCATTCGAAACAAGGCAATTAATCTCAAAATCAATGTTACTCGTTTTTCGATATAAAGTATTATTTATCACTCATTTGCTTCATTCCTATGTTAAGTCTAAACGTGGCGCGTGTTCCATCTGGTTCTAAGTCTAACGCCATATGCTGTCGCCGTACGCCAGAAAAGCGTGCGCGGCTGTTGGGGAAGGGACGAACGGAACAGATATTTTCCATCTCCAGAAATAACCGGGCGAAGGTAGCACCGGAGGCTTTTCAATGACTCATCCGGTCCGCACTTTGGCGACGATCTAGAAACAAATTTTATGAGTAAAGTTCGTTCACGATTGTTCGTGCAAAAAGATAATAGAACTTTGAATTTTGTCAAATACTTTAGCCGTAGGAGAGCGTTACATAATTTCGAAAAAAAAAAAAAAAAACGGCATCTCGTTAAACCCTACGAGAAAGTGGGGACGTTTATCACACCGGAGCGTCGCGTGTCGCGGTATGTATATTTACCACCTAATATTGTAATGCACATCGTACGAGTGCACAATCTTCTCCACGGACAAGATAAACTGCTGGTTTTCTAGCCTGCCTGGCTCTGAATTATGGATTTCTGGTACGAGTGCTGTACTTTGCCTTTACGGAACAGCCGGGTACGAAGCCACTGACCGCGGTTGAGAAAATTCGATATTCGATGTGGGGGATGTAGGTTAGACGTTACAGGGCGGGCGGCGAGCGAAAATATTGGGACGTGCATACATGTATGTATGCAAGAGACCCCCGAATTGCCGGACAAACTTTACGCCTAATTTGCGATGGACGCAGTTCGTAATTCCGGATGTAACATAGTGGAACTAGCACTGATTTCGTCCCATTAAACTACTACGAACCCGCCGCTACGTTTTCGTTCGTGCGCGCGCGCGCGCTGCAAAGTAATCTCGTCGAAATGCGCCGGCCGGATGTCTGTATTGGAACGTTGACGCGATATTTGCACGTAGGTATTTCGTCCCGAACGGAGAAACGGTAACAGCCGGCGTTTATTATATTTCCGTCGCCCACGCGTGCAATATGGGTCAATCGAAAGCTGTCAGTGGCCGTGATAGATTTCGTTCTAGGTTCCTTATCGGGCTTTCTTATCGCTCCTACGAGACAGGACGACGAACGGAGTGACGCGAATGGATCGCGGTGTGATTAGCTGGACTCCGCTGGGACGATCCGAGAAACTTCGGCCGCCTCCCGTGGGACGGTACTTGCGAGTCGGGCTGCATTTCGAGCTTCTTCGAGCCCTATTCGTATAGTGTCGATCGCGCAAACTTTCGATCCGCTGCGAAACAACGTTCTCTCGAACTCAGCGCACGCGACCGCGCCCCGTGAAGTATGGGATTTTTATGTGGCAAGTCCCGACGCGCGGGTGAAAACACGTCCGCTTTTCCCCGGTTATTTATCGTCCGATGAGGAAAACGGTCTTCCAAACGCCTCGCCCGCTCCTTACGCGTCATTTGCGAGCGCTCGTAAATTTCATTAATCGCACTCCGTCCGTCGGCGCGGATATTCGCGCGGGTACTATCGGGCACGGGCGAATGAAGAAACTGCGTCGGAAGTTACGTGCGCGAGGATATCGCGCGATATTATACGCCACTTCACAGGAATTGCAGAATGGCAGTGTAGGTATCAAATAAATCGCTTCGCGAATAGATCCAATTGTATTCGGGAGGGAAATGGGAAGGAATTACTAGTCATTTCAACTGATTTGACCAAATCTACCTCTCTAGCGGTTATGAAAATCCGATTATGAAACATTCACCAGTAATTGGTAGAAGCTCATACGCGCGAGTGTTATTTCGTTCGGGCATTGGAATTTCACGTGAAGATCTGCACGTGAAAAATAACGTGAAATTCTCCAAGTCTGATTATTAATTGTGACAGAACAATAATGGATTATTTCAATTTTATTCATTTCATTATTTCGCGCATGGCCAATTGTGTTGCTCACGAGCGTGAAATGACAATCAATGCTTATAATGGTAAAAATGTGGAATAATAGCCGCTAAGTATACTAAGTATACTATTGTTCCGCATTTCTTACGATCGCACCATTGTTCTGTGATTGCTGTGTCCGTTTCGCGCGCAACCCACACCTTTCCTTAATAATTCCGCGCGTGATTCACGGCTTTAAGTCGGCGATCATCTCGCAACCGGTATCTGCGGGCCTTTTGCACGACGTAAGGCCGCCATATATCGAGACACGGCGGCCGGCATACATATTCATGAGGCTAGATAGAGTCGAAACGGGCGGAGAGGATCGGCCTAATGAAGTTGTTGTCTTCTTGGAAAACAGGGCGAGCCGCGGTGGCTTTGGGCTCCCTTTCTCCTTCGTATATCATCTCTCTTCGCCGCTCCTCTTCGTCGCTCTCGCCGCGCGCGTTCGCCGTGCCCCTTCTTAGATCCTCCAGCCAAGCCGCCTCCACGTTCACCTTCGCCCGCAACCTCGTCAACTTCGTCAACCGCGCTGCGGTCTTTCGTGCAGCCAGTTGTCGTCGGCTATCCGCGCCTCTCGGACACTCTAAATTGTTTGATGTCTTATTTGCTTAGGCCCTCGGCGAGCCATCGTCGCGATGAGATGCGTCACATGGGTTTATTTGCGTTCGCCGGCGATTCAAAGAGACCCGACGACCGTAATATATCGTCAACCACCCGTCGTTAAGCGGATGTTGCACGCTACCTGCTTCACGCATTCAGGTAGATTCGTGCGGTCGGAATAAGATTTCAGAAATCTTACAGGGAGAGATACATCTTTGTTTTTGATTTTGATTAATGTACAGACATGACAGATGAAGATGCAGGATTTTTTTTAGAAAAAATATGTCGTTAACGTTACAAGATAAAAATTAAATTGAGAATCTCGTGCACTGCTAATCAAGTTCGTTGTGTGCCTTCTGCAACAAATCCTTTTATTTGTCCGTGATTTCTGGCGGATGTGCTGTTTAGACATTAATGTGAATTTTCGTCGAAACTTTTCCACATGAAGTTCCGTGAAGCAGTTCACTTTTGTCGAACAGGGAACTGGAAAAATCCGTGGGAACTAGCGAGTCGCAAGGAGAAACGTCCGTCGGAAAGACGGTCATTGTTCGCACGTATTGACGTCTGTCACGGATGCACGATCAATTTCCGATAGGAAAAGATGAACGTTGCGCATTCCTTCCCCCTCGTTCTTAAAATACGCGCGTTACGTCACTGCGCTATCTATGCCGTACAATGAGGCCCCTCTTACGCGGCGAGTCGCGGCTGGCCCACTTCAGCTTGTATAATAGCGCGACTATCAAGCGGCACGCAGACGCCGATATTCGACCATTATTGGACAGTAAACCGAGACCGTTTAACACGATATTTATGGAAGAGCCTCACGGCGTCGCCGGAACCGTAGCTGGGGCGAACTGATAGTACTTGCGCGGATACGTATATGCAGCGATGTCTCACGGACCATCTAGCAATATCGAATGTCGATTCGCGATGCTGCGGTTCCTGCCGGGCTACGTGTGCGGGTTTACTAAGTCTCTCGGTATTCAGAATAAAACAACGCGCCGGTCTCGAAATTTCGTCGCGGGAGCTAACGAGAATTTTCACAGGCCCGTATTCTCCGAGTGGCTATTCCGTAACTTTATTAGCGAAACAGCGGCGAAACTTTCTTCTAATTGATTTTCCTCGGTGCTGATTCAACTTGCAATTTCAGCCGAGTTTGCAGCTTTCTTATAAAATCTAATTTGTTTGTAAATCATTAAATTATGCGCGCCGATAATAAACGACCATGAGTCATTATGTAATGCTTAATGAAGGTAGCCTGGCGAATTATTTATATCTCCAACATCCAGAAAATTAAGACGTGTTCCGATTTCACAGCTCCGCGCAGAAACATTGTTCTTTTTAAGCGGCACTTAATCACGCTCGAAAAGTAATAATAAAACGTGACCGACATCTATAATATTTTTTGCCGGTATCAGCACGCATTGATAATATTTCCATGGGCGGATCTTCCGTCCGCTATTAATCATTTCTTATTTCGCGCGAATTGTCGACGGCAGCATAAAGTTGGCCAAGACCTTCTGGCGCTAAACGCGCGCGCGTTAAAAAGCAACGCCCGTCGTCGTTGTATCTTGCGAAACTTCTTTCCTTCAGGTGATGTCGGATGCTTGAGTTTCCTTCGTTAGTATAGCACGGTGTTTTCTTTGTGCTCAAGGAAGTTCATTAGCGGCAACGTGGCTAACTTTGGTCCCTTGCGGTCAGAGTGTCGCCATTCTCCTAATGCCGGCAACCACTTTAGTCGCAAGCAGTCTAGGCATGTAGACGAAGAAAGGAAATGAACTTGGAAGAGTGTGATATCACTGCAGCTACATAGCAGACACCAAGGTAGTTCAAAGACTTTGATTATAATTGTCCTTGGAATATTCAAATAATCATAGTATACGCGTATGTTTCTACATGCATGTGCCCTCGGTGTTGTTGCTGTTGCCGCATCTGCCGCGACCTACTTTTAGGCTGTCCGGTTAAGTTGACTTTATAGAAAGTGGAAGGAAGAGTGGGTGTTGCGGGGGACGTGGGGGGACCAGCACGTTTTGATTACATGGTATTGTTTACCTAAGAGCGCGACGCGCCGAGAGTAAAGCGTTAAATATAGAGCGTTCACGGCTAAACAAACGATTAACTCGTGGCTTAACCAGAGCTTATACTCGGGCGCTAACTAGGGTTTATGTTTATGCGCACGGGCCCGCTAACTAGTTCTCCACCAGTCTCGAAACACTGACATAGATTGTAGGCTGTAGCTCATAAGCGACGTGTATCGATCGTGTATTGCAAGGATGCTGGAAATTCTCAGATAGAATCAGGGGCAAAACGTCATACGTTAAACTATAAGACACACACGCACACACACATAAGAGATAGCTCAAGAGCATTATAAAACCATATTTTCAGAGCGTAGAACTCTCTCGATTCAAGAACCGGTAAAGACTCAATTATGTATTCGCTGGAAAGCTCACACAGAGACTTGGAAATTATTTAGAGCTTAACACTGAAAAGCCTTAAAATTTCGTCGGTTAGCGCGAGTTCCGTGATTTGCATATTTATAGTTTTTGAAATAATGCGAAAAATTCTCAGGAATGTAATTGTTTTCTCATCCCAGTTTATTAACTTTTAATCCTTCGTACAGTATCGCTACGGTATGAGCATAATAAATTCCATTCGCCCGCCAACGTTCTAAATTAATATCCTATCGTGGAAAACTCGATGGTGGATTAGTGGCTTCCTCCACCACGGATGCAAAACTCGGTCGCAAGTTTCGTCCACCTCATTTATTTATGATCAGTATAATCCGGCATTGTGCGCGCCTTAATATTCCGCCCTCGTTTCCCAGGCTGCGCTTTCAGCGCGAGCTGTCGTGAATGCAGAAGCACCGATAGTTCACACAAGACGATGCACGATAGAGACGATGCCAGATAGCACTTCGGGCGCCTCTTGCCAATTATTCGATCCGTACATAACCGTAATTCTTGCGATTTCATAGCCGTCGGGTGCATTGTGCGTTTCACGGCGGAATGAAAATGGATTCGCCGAGTTTGATGAAGTGAATTAGCCTGCGCCGTTATAACAGCGGCGAGATCCTGTTTATGTGCAAGGTGTTTGTTAATTGGGGGTGCAAGCGGAAAATGGACGATCCCTCTCTCCCCGTTATCGGATAAGTTGTTGCACAAGAACATCTTTTTCTCTCGACAACCGCTACGTTTATTTAATTATTCGTTGTCAAAGTTTGCTGAGCTACCAGCCGCTTTTCCATTGTTCACGGATACAAGTAACAAGGCGTATACATGTTCCTTACTTTGAAAGTAATTATGTTTGGTTGTGCGCACATCAAACTTTTAGTGCAATTATTAACGAAAATGAAAAGCTGTTTTCGAAATTATATAATTGAGGAAAAATGTGAAATGGCGGTATTTGACGATGCGTTAGGATAATAATGATGACTGCCGTTGCCTTGCTGTTTCTGTTTAGATATCGGCATAATTAGGTGTATTATAACATCGTTAGTTGCTCTTGTTTGGAAACTCGAACCAGCAGGCAAAATAATAATATGATACTCTTTGTTGTGTACAGGATGATTACTCAGAAACTATCCAAGTAATTTAAGCGGCATGAAAGTTTTCGTAAGCAAACGATTCTTGAAATTTTAAGAGACTGAACGACAAATAATTATAATGTGAAGAATTCAATTAGAAAAGGACTGAAAACATTTTACGATTTAAACGTAAGATACATCGTGATCCAGATAGTATCGTGATTAAACTTGTGTCGGGACACAGCATTCGCCTGAAGAGGAAAAAATTAAAGCAAATTCCTATTGTCGAGGGCAGATGCTGGCTCGTCTCTTTTTACGGAACCAACTAATGCCTGCCGACGAGTAGGAAAAACGGAAAAAATCCCCCGATACAACTGCTATTCGATCGTTTGACCTAATACGTCTCCCCTGATCTCATTCGCTCCACTTCCTACCCGATTTCCTTTTTGTCCTAGAAGAGAATCGTAAAAGATTATTAACCGCCTTTCCCCGCGCGTACAATGGAATATGATTTAATGTCGCTTGTATTCAATGGGGCGAGATTGAACGTTTTACGTATACTCGGTAGGATCGCAATTACGCTGTAAAGGCAAAGGAAGAGGAAACGAATGAACGCAGGAAAGACGTAAGAGCTGCTTCGGAGGCCTGGGAAAACGGAAATCGATATGACATTTTCTATTTTCTTTTATGAGAGCCCCGAATATTCTGTTGTCACACACTTTACATGAACTGTTGAAAATTTACTATTAGTGACATACATCATGTGATAAATTATCGATATCTAATGCATTTCTGATACGGTATCGCCAATTTAACTATAATAAATTTATACATTATAATAATCGCGAGCATATAATCATCGGATCAAGAATATTGATGAGCGAGTTGACAATCGTTCGAGTTTATCTTACACTATTATTAATTATTTATTATAAAAGTGAACGTTTAACGCGTTTGAATTTCCTAATTAAGAAATGTTATATCTGCCATGTAATAAATGCCATTAAGTGAGGCAGTTTTGATAATATAGTGTCTCTTTTGTGTTACAGGTAAGCTCACATATTCCTCAAAGTGAATCGTGCTGCGCATTCTCGCATTCACGGTGAGTAAACAGCGCGTATCCGACGCACGCATAATTAGTAGCCGACACCCCCTGCAGGCTCGCCAAATTTCTGGCGAAGGGTGCGCGAGGGTTTTTCTGTAACGAGGATACCTTTTCATCCCACGCCCCATCGATCTCACGTAGGCAACGACGTACATATGTACATCTACGTGCCTTGTGTACATAGCTTATTCACCGTGGTTCCTTTAGTTCCCGCGCGGTTGCTCTCTCGCGTTTCCATGACGAGCAAAAGAAAAGAGAAAAAGGAAAAAAGCGATTACGGCCCAACGTGCACATCCCGTGTCTATCGCGTTTCAGAGCCCTTCCTCTTTTTTTAATCATCAACACTTGCAAATTTTTCCCTCAACCGCCAGCGTGCGCGCACTCGTGTGTTGCGTTTCGTGAATCGCGCGTAAATATTAATTTCGTTTAAATAATCAATGAGTTTTCATGTCGTAGGGGTGATAGAATATTAAAAATTTCTTAGAATCCAGCTGCGAAAGGGAATTTTTGAAAACTTGTGAAATTTAAATCTCGGATTCCAACGAGGCGCGGGATGCCGTTCAAAGAGTCTGACAGATTTGCAATCTCTCTACGATTCTATAAAAATCAATAAACCGCCTATGTCAAGCAAGCCACTTGACATGCGAACTGTAATATGACAAAAATATAGGAGTATCTCGGGAGCCATAGTTTGATATGAATTTCTTTTGAAGTCGCTAAGGTTTGTTCGATAGAGACGAACTGATAATAGCAATGTCGTAATAGGAGTCGCAATCGTGATGCAAACTACAAAATTTGATACGATATCTTTGGTTGAGTCGCACAATTTTAATGAAGGTAGCGACGACTGCTAGTACGTCAGTGATGAAGGACCGCAATTTACCCGAAGGTAATTCGAATCTCTTAGAAGACTTGTGGAGTAGATGCGCGGACGGATGCACGTCGTCCGGCGGACGGGCAATTTCCATTTTTCACGGCGCCATCTCTTAAAAGAGTATTAAGAGGGTCCTTAGTATCCTTGGCGATAACTGCTGTATATAAGGGAGAGACCGGAGAAGCAGGAGTAAGACGAGAGTGCGAGACGGGAACAGCCTGCAAATGAATCGGCCTGAGGGAAAGGCAGGTCACCCGCCTTCTCGAAAGACTCTCCGCTAAATATGCCGCAAATAGAAGCTAGATGGTTTGTTATTGAGATATACCCGCTATTTAATTAATCGCGCAGCGTCTCTCGCATATCTGAAGATCTTTTATAATTATCCGTGAGGGGTTTTAATTCGAGATGACAGTTATTTGATTACATTTCTTTCTGAGCAGAGCGCAAAAATAGCTGAGCTTATAGTTATATTTATTCGGTGATATTACACTTTAATTGTTATAATTAATTAAAATATAGGGAGGGATGAAAGAGACCAAATCTATTATTATACTTGTTTGTCACAACTAAATTTCCATATATAGAACGAGTTCGTTGGTTAGAATTGACTTGGCCACGTACGACAACCTAGAAGCTAATATTGGAGCAGCATACATCATTTAAAACGGTCGCGGCGGAATCGAAATAATTAGTAAGGGCACTTGAAATACCACCAAAGTTTCTCTGATTTAAGAGTTCCGGCGCGATATAGTCGCCTCCCTCGGATTGGCCGGAAAGAATCGTGGCTGTCACAAATCAGCAGGCGGCAATATAAGCCCGCGCGAGCCGACGGTTCGGCGCGAGAAACGCTCGATTACGCGCGTGCTATAAATATTGCGTGCAATCGGGACGTGAAAGGGGGCGCGAAAGTGAGAAGGGCGGATCGGCAGCGAAATTCTCCTGTTCCCGGGCTTCCTGCCGGCCCGGGCACTCGGAGGCAGCCAATTCGCCGACGTTGGTTAATTTATCGAAGGCAGCGCTTATTTATCGGCGCCCCTTCTCGCCAGCACGGCGACCGGCTACTAAAGGTCGGCACGGAGAGAACCGTTCCTTTCGATGCGCGAACAAAATACGATAATGTTCCACCGGGCGGCGCCGCGCCGACAGATGTATTAAACGCTGATTGCAATCGGGAGAGCCGAATACGCCGTCTTGGAGCGCTCTCACGTACGTTATAGTAAAATACAGACGGATAATACGGACCTGCTCGATCTTTAATTGCACGCCTGATTACATCGTTCTTTAACGTTGCTACGAATAATATTGGCGTCTTGAAGTTGAGTTAATGTTCATTTCTCCGGTTTAAAATTAAAAAGAGAAGATAGATTAACGTGCATACACGCGCGGAAAATCTAGATTGATTTCCATATTATGTGCTAAACATGCTAGTAGACGTTTAAACGACGGCCTGAACAATTCCGATGAATAATTGCGAACTTCCTAAAAAGTTTTTCGATCAATCAGCATTGTAATTACTGCCTGCGTACTCTTCGCTTTCCACGTAGGTATATGACGACGATAATCGTACGAGCTGCCACGTCGGAAAACTCCAATTAATTCTTAATTACGAGGTCCGTACCATCCCCGTTATATAGTCTTTTAAGAATTTAATACCGGCAAAACTTCGTGGGCTTTAAATTATTATTGAGAAGAACTCTTCTTGTATGCGCGGCCGCTCATTTCCCGCATTAAATCCATTTAGCTGACGTACGGTTCAAATACCTTCGAGTGTGCTTCAAAATACTTGAGCCTCTCCGTCTCGACACGTGAACATGTGTCCCAATCCACCTAGCGCGCGGCGTTCCTTTTTAACTTGACACAAGTGAATGTCACCCGGGATATTTCCGGTCTCAAGATGAACGCGACTCTCAGCGACGCGATTCAGTTGCGACGTGAAACTCGACTTGAAATCACGATTCGAACTCTTCGTCATTCCGGACGACACGTTATTCAATCGACGTTTACGGGGAAGAGACTCCCGACTATGGTGCGGATCAGTCGGGAAGATTAATGCGCGACAGATAGAGTCATCCATCCTCACGACGAGCGTGTCGTGAGCGCGACCTAATGGCTCGAAATCACGACCGATGGATTCGCTGATTTTCTCGTAAAAGAGTGCGGAGATTTTCGAACAGCTGTCGGACAAATAAACGAACGACGTTATCTTAAAATACATTTTAAATAAATTTCTCTAACGAGCTATACATATCTCTTATTCTTTCGCATGCGGAAACTCGTCGAGCGGTCGAACTTTCAGTTTAATTTTAGTTTAGCATGACGAATCGTGTACTTTGCGGAAACAATAATGATGTTAATTGTCAACTAATTACTGCCATTACTCAGCTTTTGTCCGTACGAATTCCAGCAAAGGGGGACACGCCACGCATGGTTTTCCTGATCGGAGAACCGTACCAATTATCGTTCGTATGTAGGTACGTGTGTGCGCGCCGAAGTCAGCCCCAGCTGTGATACCATCTTCTCTTTCATTTTCTGAAAGCTTGAGGGTAGAAAAAGAGTATTCAAGTAAGTCGGGTGTGCCGCTAATGTGTGGGTTAATGGCTAGCGCCTTCTTTGGCGATAAAACTTGTTTTTATATTAATTGACTTCTCCTTCGTAACAATTATAATAATAACTTTTTTCGTACAAACGCAATTGGCTAATTATGGGGGAGATATTATCTCATTTGAACATATATATATATACATAAAATGTAATATATTCGTATACAATGTGCAGATATTCATACTACATAGCTTTATTTTATAATTTTTACGGACACGTAAAAATGATACAATCTTCCTGCCATTTTATGCAGCTGTTGTTATCGATTATTATTTCTTAATGTTTGAGATTTCATATACACGCCATTAAATCGCGTGTCTGGACTCATGTTTTACCCTCGATGTCTTCTTATCGGAAATACTTAATTCGCGTTTCTATGGGGATGAATGGCGAGGACGGTCCCACCAAACGAAGGGATCCCATTGAACACTTGTACGGATATAAACGATATAGAAGGATACAGAGGGGTCGATTCGAGGAGCAACGGTTCCTACGGTCCCGGTCGTTTTGATGTAACGTGAAGTGATACGGACAAAAGTATGTGATTAATCATTGAAAAAAGAAATTATAGACCTCCTTATTAAGATCGACGACAAAGTGTTAAATAAACGGCGAAATATCTCAGCATCATTCAGATTACAATACACGAACGTTTTTCGACATCTCTTTTGTTCCCTATGCGATTTCAATGTTAGCATATTCCGTTTCGTGCTTCTCGGGGAAAAGGAAGCTCAGTCGTAACACGGTCGATGTTCTCCGAAGAAGAAGCAGCGACACTCGAGGAAAGAGCTGAAGATCGTACGGAAGAAACGATGGTGGCGGGTAGGGCGAGGTAAGAATGAAATACGGTCGTGCCCGACCCCGGCCTTTGCTTTTAAATTATTGTATAATTGTATATTGCGAGGAACAAAGTCTGACGGAGATCTCCGCGACGTAATAACGGATGAGCGTTTATATAAAAAGCTGCCTATCCTGTCCTCTCTCTCCCTCCACGGCTCGGGAGAGCGCCACTCCATCCCCACGTCTCTACGGATTTCTCATTTTCTCCTTTTCGCCCTTCCGCGCTCCCTGCCCTCTCTCGCGAACGCCCTCCTCGAAGAAACTCGTTTTTGCCGTGAGCAGAAGTGGCGGATGAAAGAGTAAATAGGAGGGACGGAGAATCTCGAGTATGCAAGAAGAAGCGAGGGGAAGGAAGGGGGATAAAATTTATGAATTCGCTGTCACTGCGATGGCTTTGGCCTATTCTCCTACATTTTTCCGGCTGCGTACGGAGCACCGTAGGGAACAGACTAAAAGAGAGACGTCGCGACGAGCTTCTCTCTCGGAATCGACGTCGCGTTAGCTGATAAATGTTTACCCCGACGAAAGACCGAACGGAAGAAGTCTTCGGAGGCGTTACAGAAACTGCGGCGCGTCTCTCTCTCTCTCTCTCTCTCTCTCTCTCTCTCTCTACTTCCGCAATTTTATCCTTTGCTATCTTTGACTAGTCCACGTTATCGATACGTTTCGACGGCTTGACTGAACGATGCATCGTCATCCTCGCATGCAAGCGCATTCGCAAATTTCTCTTCCAACAGGGAAACGAGATATCATTGACGACTGTTGCCCGCTCGACAGCGAGTGTTAGATATCATAATGGGTGTAGATTACTTTCGTGTAAGTGAGTACTTCTGTCTAGCGACGGTGGTATACTTTATGCTACTCATATCTTTCTCGTTTCTTCCGTATCACAAGTTTGAGACCGCCCTTTTTCCGACGCACGGTCGCTTTCAGATATATTTATCTTAACTTGTTAACTCGTTAACGATAGATTCTACGATAATAAGATTCATGGTTTTTCTCTTCTCTTTAAATCCGAAGCAGCTTTATCAGTATCAGAGGCGCAACGTTTCTTCGCTTAGTCTTAAAACTTTATTACCCATAGCGACTAAAAGTTTAAATAACTTGTATATTCAAAATAGACTTAACTAATATAAACATTAAAACGAAAACACTAAATATTGCATATAGAACTCTTCTTGTAAATTTACTTACAATAATAACTTTTTCACGATGTACTAGTTCCAGTATTATATTATTCGTCGTCAAAGTTAGAGACACATAAAAACTGTCGCGCGAGAAACATAGCTATTTTTTAACAAATGGAACGTGGCAACATGTTACTTTTATAAACAACAGATATACGATATAGTCGGACACAATTTCATGTTTGCTAATTTCCACGCATGCTCTGTTTTGTTTTAATTATGCATCGGTTAGAACGAGTATTGTGTATACGGGTCTATACTGTATATCTCTGAGTGTGTAATTATAAAAGCGCAACGAACTTTGACCTGAAGTAATTTAAAAGGACATATTTTACTTATATTTTAGCATGAAAATTAAAACATTTATGAAATAAAAATGTTTTATTTTATTTTTTCTATAATTGGAAGAATTGTGGGTTCTTGTTGAGCTGAACTGTAACGATAAAAAAACACATATCTTTTATAACTATATTACATATATCCTTACCGATAAATTCTGATTCAATTGAAAAACTACGATTCGTATATCAAGTATCGGATAGAAATGCTTTGGCTTTGAATCAGATGACGCGGAGAATTTCTCTTTAGACCAGCAAGATGAATTCACGCGGTCGAACGCATCTCGGATTCGATGTTCTTTTCCTCCCTTTGCTTTTCAAAGGAAGGATGCTGAGCCTGGCCAGTCTGGAATATCAAAGGTAGTAGTCGAGCTGTAGATCTCGGAGCGTGTGCGGCAGCACATTTTTGGTTCGTTGCCAGAGGACGCTCGTTCTGAAAACAGACCGCGAGAAAGTTAATCGAAGAGTTTTAACTGATCCAAGAATAACATTTCTTGCTTTGCCCTGTAACACTGTTGCATGTTATATGGTATCTTTTTTTGTTCCGACACAATATGAGATTATTGTTTAATGGAAGCTCTTGACGTCATTATTCTCTTATATCGTTGTGATTTAAGCGCAATCGATTATTGCTTCATCCGAAATTTAATACCAAAACAGTTTTATCTCGCAGAATCACAGCTCTCGATGAATGGAAGAATATACGATTAGTGAATCGCCACTTATCGCTCTTCCAAAAAATGCTGAAAGCATTAGCGTGGGACTGCCGTTCGCGGTTCGCGGATTACGCGTCGCTTATTGCGTTCACAGCCAGCGGAGCGAACTATCGCTTAGAATAAAAAAAAAAATCAGTTTGCAGCCAAAATGCTGGTGCATGTCAATCGCGCCACGTTCGGCTGTTTGATCGCGAAACTTTTTTTTATCACGGCAGGGAGAAGGGCGTGCGCGTGGCGCGATCGCGCTCACTCCGCCAGCAAGTCGGCAGGTCGAGAATCGTTCGAGCGCCATTTATCGAGATTGCCAGCGGGCGTTTGAACAGTCCTCCGTACCGTCCGCAAGCGATAGTTTTTGCCGGATTTTCCAAAAATCCCGGAAAGCCGGCCGGGGCTGCACGCGCGATCTGTAGCTCGATAAATATATACGCAGTCGTGCATATAACGCGCGCATAAAAACGATTTCATATTCGGAGTGACGAGCGCGTATAGCGATCTCGCTGATCAGGTCCGCCGTTGCGCCGGTTTGGATACATTCGATTTGAATAAACTTTTTCGCGCCGCTGTGTTTTGCGCTTTCGGGTCGGAAGATACGCAGATTTAAAATATTACATGCATGGCCGGTTACCGGACGTCGTCGTGAATTAATATTCATTGTATGCAGCTTCAGATGGAGATAATACTGAATATGGCTACTCTGAATAGGGAAAAATAGTAAAAATGTACAAATTCTCACGTATCACGTTATTGAAATTACGATACTAGATGCGTACGTATTTCAATTCCCCCAGTGCTTTTTCTCAGCCTTATTCTTTTACGAATTATACGAATTATGTAAGGAAATGACTCGTGACCTGGCATGTTGTAATATTATTCCCGATAGGATCAACCGGAAGACAGCTCGCGTGCTGCGGTTTCTGTTTGTGATTTATAAAAATGTATAAGAACGTCAAATGAAAGTGAATCTATTATATTTCATTCCGGATGAGAGTTTTTAAATATAAGCAAATCGTACTTGTATCCATGATTCAATCGTAACCGACATAATATAGAATGCGTAATATGTGTGTTTTGTGTCCCCCATTTTATAAAAAGACTTTCATAAATTTTTACACTATTTATCAACGTCATCGAAAATTGATGTAGAACAGAGATGCAAAACTCGGATATCAAACTGGGCCGCAACCAGTTTAAATTAAAATTAATCGGGCTACAATATCAGAGTTTTGTTATAATGGGTTTTTCCTACACGGAAAAAACAACTCGATTGTTGCAACCAGAAATATTCAGTTGGTACAGATTCAGTTGCAGTAACATCAAGCCTTTTTGCACAAACTGAAAAGC
>VBVQ01002499.1:0-24507 GCA_011636635.1 Tetramorium simillimum | reverse complement strand
GTGGTGGTGGTGGTGGTGGTGAGTTTACGCTGGCTCTCCTAGTCTAACCGTGCAGACCTCCCAAACCAACGAGACCAAGACCGTGGCCGGCCAAGACGGTCTTGGTGATGACAGGGGGGCTATGGATTATGGGAGCAATAGGCTGGGCAATGACATGGGCGCCATAGGAGAGAGCCGGGCCGTGGCTGACGACCGCCGGGGCGACAATCGGGCCGAGGCCGGAGTTAATGGCGACACCGGTGAGACCACCGGGAGCGGCGAAGGCGACAGCCAGGATGGCAGCGAAGATAGCCTATGAAGAAAATTGTAAGGTGCTTTACTGCTCTCTTTAATCAGTTCTTTCAGTCCGTCTTCCGTAAGTTATTCTTACGTAATATGTCTTCCGTTGGTGTCCCCGGTTCTTGTATGTCCCGAAAGTTTACCGCGAGGAAGTAGATAGTGAGAATAATTATAAAGTTACACGGCAATCGCTGCGAATTACATCATCTCGATATAGCGAATATTCGCGAGTGAACTATTTTTGCAGTCGTCTCGATCGTCTCGATTAAAAATGGAACGCGGGTGATCCGCTCGTGATCGAACTGTGATTTCGAAATCGCGAGAGAACATGAGGTCGAGGTGCGTTAAAAAAAAGTGCAATGCGCGAGCTGCATTCCGCCTCGGCGGCAGTGGTGGCGGCGGCGAGCACCACCGCTATGCTGACTAACAATGTGCATGCTTCAGTGATTTCATTCGCGTAGATTTCCGCTAAGGAAAGAGAGGTCGGGTGCCATTGCGCCGGTGAGACCGGTGAACGGTGTAAGGGCGGGTTCGTCGTCGTGTCGTGTATGCGCTCGCATGCCAAAGCGGAAAGGTCACAGCAAACGCGAAGGCCTAGGCGGGGAGAGGCGACGGGATCGTTTTTTCTCCCGTATTTACATATATGCACACCGTGGGATAGCCGCCCGTCTCTTTATCGATCACGGGAGGCGCGAGAGCGACGACGACGAAAGGAGTCCCCGCGGCGGTGTATTAGAGGCACTGTTTACTCGGGATGTACAGACTCGCGTCGTCGTTGCGAGCCGGCGAAAAGGAAATCTCGACTCTCGGAGCTGAAAGATAACGGCCCGCTTCGCGCTAAACGTCTTTTGGCGTGTATCTGTTCGGCGGATCCGCGCCCGGCATCGTAATGACTCCTTTTACGGATCGAGGGACGACAGTGTCGAGAATATGGTGTTTGCGACGAGCCCGATCGGGAACAGTAATCGCGACGACGCCTCCGTAAAATCAGTCAGCGGAAATACTGCCGCGTCCTGTTTGCGGAAAATTTACGTTTCGGAAAATCGATCGGAATTCTATTGTTATCCGTGATGCGTATTCTTTACCGCGTTTACGGTTTCATCGATCAGTCAATCAGTAAGTTTGAGCTGACGGAAGCGCGACGGTCGACAAAGAAAGTGGAAACGACCACTACCCGTTCCGTCTGATTGTGAGCGTCTTGCAATTGTAATCTTATAATTGTAATTGTAAAGAAAAAAAATTGTAGAAAAAAAATATAGAAGAATTACAACTAGACGAATCGTTTTAGCTTACCAGCTTGAACATGATGATTGGTTGTGGATTGCTTGTTACTCGGAAGTAAGTCAGCTTATGCCTCTTTCGGTCACTCGGGAGTCTTATATACCGCGTGGGATTTTTAAAAAACGCCATAAATTTGATCACGTGATCCGTGGTATCTGCATGACGATATATGCTGGATCAGTTAAATCAGCCGATCGCTGGGCATGGTGGGGTGGCGGCGTAGACCAATCGTCTCCGCGATACGGGTGCGATCGTCCCACCGATTCGCCAATAATGCTCTTTCAACCCCTCGCGTCGATCCGCGCGAATTGGGTTAAGACACTCCGTGTGTTATGAGGTACCGGTATACAACACTGGCAGAGCCGATACCTGGCACGACGATACGCGCAACGGCGCGAGTGTGTGAATGTGTGGGGTAAGTGCGGACACTTCATGTACGTGAGAGAAAAATTGGTGCGACTGGGTGTCCGCCGCCGGATGCAAATTTATTTCACAAAGACAACAGCCAAGGTCCAAATCTGCGACCTTCTTCATATATTTTCTCAAACGGATATGTCTACGAGAGCATTTATAGGTAAAGTGGAAATGAAACTTACGAACGAACTCCGTTCCCCGCGTCCAAGCAGCTTCTTTGTTCCTCCTCAAGGAACGAGGAATCTATTCGTAAAAACTTTATGGGTATTGAAACCACTATGCAATTCTATGGTATTTTAATTGGACTGTAGTCAGATGTGAACCACATTTAAAATTGCCATGATTAAAAATTTTTTTTTCTTACGGAAACATTTCGCAAGACAATCGTGTACCAAGATTAAGATTTTAACAGGATGGCTATGTGCCAATGCTATGTAATTATATGAAAATTTTGATGCATCTTCTCCTAGATAATTATATTTTGGGAATCACGAAGCACTTTTATCGGAATAAATGTATATACAAGTATACAATATTTTGGCAGATATGAAACTTGAAATATCTTTTGTTAACTTAGAATATTATTTCAAGAATATTTGGCTAATATTTAACTTGTATCATTCAATGTTCGGTATACATTGTCACGAATAAATATTGAGATTATTCTGGCATTGACATTTTCATCAATCGAAATGCTGCTGACTTTGATCGAATTTTGCAATCTGACCCAGTCGTCATATTCTTTTCTGAATGAATTGAGTTATTTATTCCCTTCGTGGCTGAAACGTACGGTTGGAAATTCAACGCGATGATCATGGCAATCACGGAGATTAGAATAGTTCCTCTCATTCGCGAAGCGAGAGTCTGAAATTAGGGGAAGAGCAATTTAATCAGCGCGACACACACACACACACATATAGCGGCGGATCTTAGCCGCGGTGAGAGTCTCTGGAGATTTCCCGTCCAGACCACGAAATCAAACTTTTATCAATGGGAAGTATTGCGTAAATTAACAGCGGGTCGGATAACGCGACGCGATATTATGACTCGGATTACGCTCGTCATATGGCGGCATAACAAGTGCGATCGAATATCGCGGGTCAAGTCAGGACTCGTAGTAAACTCTTCGGCGTGTATTGCGTGAGTGGGTGTGCATATGGGCGCGGTGCGAAACGATATACAAAGACCGAATGCACATTTATTTGTCAAACATCGGCCGTTAATGTCCTAGGTAAATCACGAGCAATGGTGAAATCATCCTCTTCAATCTCGCGTCGATTCCGAAAGCAGTTAAAGCTGGAGATGGAGTTAATCATCCGTAGCAAGAGGACCTTGTGCATACGAGTATGCGCTTTATATACGGTAATATCTCACACAGTACAAATACACGTACACACACACACATTCGTACGAGAGATCGTAACGGAAATAAGATCCCGCTAAATTTTCAGCGACGAAGCTCCGCTTTTATCCGACTTATTGAAAGTTTCAATAAGGGACCAGTGAAAATAACGCTGCTCGCAAATGGAATATTTTCCCTCATCCGCGAAATTTATTTCGCCAAATAAACGCGCCCCGGCGGTAATTTAGAAATTCGCATTGTTGTTTGCGGACAACTGCAGCAATGACACTGCAAGTTTGATGCGAGATCCAGTCGACGCGCGATGTCCACTTGGATTTCTATCGGATGCAGGGCTTCCCTGCTGCTTCTCGTATCGCAAGGTGTATGGGACAGGAGGAAGATATATTTTCCACCGTTCTTGGCTGCATCGTCGATCGCGTGACAAGAGCGAGAAGATACATTTGCGCACGTGGTAGGCGAAAAGACAATTCCCCAAGTTTGGCACGGTCTCTCTCGCCAAGCAATTCACGGAAGATCGATCGCTTCCGAAGATCCTATAAAACCATTCCACGGATTCACGGTAAAAGTCTCATCTCTTGTCTTCTAATGCGAAATTGATAGCAGGTTATCTCCCTCCAAAGATTCAAATGCATCTTAATAAGTTTCACCTCTCCAACTTATTCTAGTTTTCCAACTTTTTCCTCGACCATCTTCGTTACTTGAAGATAATTTTGTATCCTGTGTGTTCTTTACACTTGCAGTCTGGTCTTTTGCACGAGCATCATTCAATCAAGCAGGTGCATCTTGACATCATACAAATAGATAGTAAATAATTTGTGCCATGAATGAGATACGACGACTACATTTTATTCTCTCATAAAACGGAAGTGTCGCGTAAGGAGCCGCGCGCGTATCGTTTGCATATAAATGTCATTTTATGCAAAACGCGCATGATTTTCATACGGAATAAGTTCGATGTAAAAACTATGCATTAGCGACAGTTAATAAACCTTCACTTAAGACTTCACCTTAATGACGATAATGCTAATAATACGATACGTGTTACGATATATCACGTGAAACACATTGTTTCCTCTATTAATATCGCATTATATATTACATGATAAATTTTGAGTGTGGGTATAATGTGTGCCCATTACCACGATCGATATACCATAATGGAAACATGTCGATAATGTGTGCGTTACACCGCAGTCTATAATTATTGTCCATGAGCGCATTGCATTGCTGATGAGAAATAAATATGTCACGGTGGAACCCGTTACGGGGCTGCCGCAAGGAAAGCGTTAGATTTCATCAGACGTAAGGACATAAAGATTTGTATATTTTCAGTAACCTTGTCGCCGCCAATATAAAAATAAAGCAAGAATCCATCAATATATTGCAGGCTGTCTAGATAATTATACATAATTTTCCATTTAATTTATCCGGTTCGCGTAACAGGTTTGGCTATGAAAACCTGTCAAATAATTCATTCTGATTAATATTCGTTACATCGGCACATGTACAACGGGCACGTGACGGGCACGTGGCGGGCACTTGATAAATTTGAAGCAACCTTAGTCTTGTTTTCAACGTATGATATTTTAAAAATAAAGCATCGGTATGTACCGTCTTTGAATTAACATACAACTCAGCCGGCGCGCACGTGTCTGTGTAGAATAGATAGATATGTTAAGCGCCTTCCCACGCGTGCGCTACATCCACACACTGTCCCTGTATAGATGTAAAAAGCGGACGAGTAAGACGTACCTGTCTAGGGAGACCGCGACCAGGCTGTAGACGGAGGCTGCCACGGAGACGCCCTGTATATAAGCGACCGCTTTGCACATGAACCATCCCAGGATCCACGCTGAAACACAAGTCCGTAATTTATCGTTTCGAGTATCACTCGTAGAACTTCGGACGGCTGCCTCGACGAGGAGCGGTCGAAGGGCTTTTTAGGAACTACTGCGGAAGCCGACTGCGGCCGACTTACGAGGACCGAACTTACTCAACGTAACAGCGAGGAACGAACGCTAAGTCTAAGGGCACTCGACAAAGATACTAATTGTACCGCATTACAAACAAACAAACAAAAAAAAACGCAAAGTTGTGAAAAATCGTGAGTTCGCTTAAGCACCTATCGCAATTTTTTGTATTGTAATATACAATCTTACTTAATGTGTAGTTAGCTTTAAAAAACTTAGAAATGGGTATTCTATTCGTAATTTTCATTCGTAATTATAACTATACGAGCTAATTAACGGAGATTTGCAGCTCATTGAATGTTTCTGTACTATACTATACTAATGGTCTGAAACATATTAAAACGGACTATCTAAAGACAATTTAGATTGTCCGGCAACATGAATAATAGAGTCGAAAAGAGCTATCATTTAAACTTGAAACTAATCAGTACGCGCCTGATCGCGTGAGTCAGCGTGCCTCACGGCGCGCGAGCATGAAAAAAATTTACATGTATTTTTCCCCGTTTATTAATCCCCGTTGTAATGCAAGTAAAATTATTTTTCTAAAAATCTCGTTATTTTCGAGAGAAATAATATTTGAATGATAGCATCGCGTGGTAGTTGCAACATTATGAATCCGAGTGACCTATTTTTGAGAAAAAAGCTGGCAACATAAGCGTGTATCAATTTTATTGCCCGTCACTTTTCTATACGCGTACAATAACTATTATATTCGTTTTCAAGAAGAAAGTAATTAATTCCGCGCCCGAAAATAAGGGGAGCTTAAAACAAGGGAATTTTCAACTAGAGCCATCCATCATTGTCTCCGATTGATAGTACGGTAAATAATTATCTCGCATAATACAATATTGAAAGCATTTGGTAGTATAATATGATCGATGGGAAAGTTTATCGCGTTCTCAGTATAATAGGACTTACGCAGTGTAACAGGGAGAGGGATAGGTAGGTCCATCAAAGGAAAGGTCGCTCATAAATATCGAGCGTCTATCCATCGTGTAACACATCTCGTCGAGATACAAGCGCGAGGCGTGAACGAGGGTTACTCCCGATTTTCGCGACTGATTCCACCCCGATCTCTTGCCCGGCAATTGTCGCGGTGCGAAGTATCCTGCCTGAAGAGATTCTGCGCTACTGTAATTTCAAAGAGTCATGCTATAAATTCTAACGGTGGGATAGAATGGAATAGAATACTCTGCATGATGCACGACGCCGCTGACAATGAATAGCAACGTGCGATCGCCGGATCGCAAGTTGCAGCAGGCGAAGGCTGTTTAAGGGCTCTAGGGCCAAAGGGGATGTTGAAACGCCTGTTTATCGAATTCGATCGATGTCCCGCTTGCTCTAATCGTGTGACGTACAAGCTGAACAGCGGATACGGTTCGGCTGTAGAGTATTGTGCGAGAAGTGAATGGTGTACGCACGAGGTCGTGTAGAAGGGAACCTCCCGTCCGCGCCGCAGATCGCGGCCGTTAAGCCGATAATTATTTATTCCGTCGAATACATAATTTCTCGATAAAGCGAGTCCGACTATCGCGTTGGTTGCATTAATGCATCCACTTGCGAGAGATAATGGACAATGCGAAGTTATCCGGAGGAGGAGGGGAATGGACATAACGTTAACGCTCGCGGCGAGTAATCGCAGCATAATTTCTGTAAACTAAGCCTCAAGAACATAATTGGCTAGAGAAATGATAATTATCGTTCCTTTTAATTAATATCGAGTAAACTTCAGCAAGATTTTTATTCGACGTCTCGACGCTTAATGTTAACTTTTATAAAATTACAAAAGAGCATCCAGACATATGTTATAATGAAATTTCCTCTCCATATCCACCGTTTAATGAAAGTTCTACATTCTATTCCACAGAAGTAATTAATTCTCGGACGCATAAAGTACCTTTCTCATAATATTGAATCAAATATAATATCGCGGATCCTAAAGATTCGTCGAGTGCACATGAGAGTTTAAATAAAATCATCACGCGTCTAACTTGTCGTAACAAGATGATGTTAGCCTGGCAATGGGACAAAATTAAAGAGACCTCGAAAAGTTCGAAATCCAATCGGGCAATTCGATACTCGGATCCACAGCTCGGGAATTCGCTTTCGTTGAATGCCAGTCCCGTTTGATTCTCTCTTATCCTTGACGGAGTTGTAACTTCCGGTTATATAATTTTAGCGAGGACCTTCGTACACTGTCGAAACTTATCGGCAAAAATACCGCGATCATTGTCGCGCCAGTACGTACGCGCGTCACGAATGACGGAAGTTGGATTTTCGCGTCGCAGGGAAACTTTCGCAAAATCCACTCTCTCGCAAGGAAGCCCCCTTACATTCGGACACTCCGACCGACGGCTTCCGATGGGACATTCAGAAAGTTTTTCGCTGAATAACGGCGCGAGCGTGTACGTGATTTGCGCCGGGACACGAGTTTCCGGACCGTTTCGGAATAAGGCGCGCGCGCGCGCGCGCGAGTGGATCGCCGGTTCGAGGTAAAATCAATGTCTTTGTTTCTACGCTCTCCAACTTATCGCTCCGGTCTTTTTTCGCGTGGAAAAGTTGTACACCGGCGCGGACAGGTACCGAACGATACATTTGGACTGCGGGATGCTAGAGTGGCTTTCATTAGGGTGGCTGATACATCGGCGTGAATAACTCATGACGAGATGGAAAAAAAAATAGCCTCGTGCTACATACAGCCATTTATTGGTCGTCCGTAGGTATGTAATTACATAATCGTTCCGCGGCTTAGAATTTTCCCTTCTGTTCCACGGCGAAAGAAATGTCGATTGCGCCACTTTACAAAGGCTAACGCACGTAGAACCAGTTTCATAACTCCAATGCAACGTGCAATAACGATTGATAATGATGATAAACGCTAGGCCAACTTCGCGGAAAGCGATTCGAGCACGTGTATTATTTTTATTTATATTCCCCCGCGACGCGACGGGTTATTTCTCAGTAGAGAGACAAGGGCGCTGATAAGGCTCACTAGCAGTGCGGCTACTTGATATTTTTCATAATTTAAATTAATGTTTTGTCATGCATCGTGTATGAACTTGAAAATATACAAAAAGTCTCATTGGTCAATTGCACTAAGTGTCTCATTAATAGTCATGTTTTCTCTTTCTCATTCGTTCAGCTATTAATAATATGTAATTTTCTAGTCAAAGCTGTCATTTATATTTTGCAGTTAGTAGTTAGGCATGGATATTATGTCAGAGTGAAAATTGAGGCAATAACTGGAAAATGGCCTTGGCCCATTTTCGACCCAGATCGACCCCTTTGTGAGCCAAAATGTTTTATTCCAGTATTTTGATGGAGTTTCGCGTCAACTTTTTTTTTTACAAAATTCATATCTTTTTAATACAGGTAGTAATACACTGTTTGAAATAGCAAGTAGAAACGTTCAGAAAGTGAATATAGACGAATATAGATGAACTAACGCTGAATAATAGAACTATTATTATAAAATAAAAACAATTTGCCACTTTATCGAACTCGTAATTTCGAATAGCTCCTATCAAGTTCGCCCTCATCAAATTCATAACTCAACGGACTATCTCCCATCAACTTTTTTTTTACTACACTTTTCTTTGCAAGTGAAGCCCTTTTTATGGCTATCATCTCAATTGAAGTCTATTGCGCGGTACGAAAAACGATCGCATTCTAAAGTGATGGGAGTCGAGTTAATCTCAGAAACGCGCAATGTCGTGCATTAACGACGCTTTTTTCCCCGGCGGCCTTCGTCGCCAGTATAAAGGCAGAACAAAAATCACCGCTTTTAATTGTCCACTGTGGAAACAAGGTCCGATTGATCGATCGATGGTAGCGAATTATATCGCAAAGTCACGTTCGCGATTTTAAATGTCAAATTTTTACAATCACCTCGCTCGCGCGAACGTGTATAGATATACAATATATACGCGCGTGCATATATACCGTCTCTGCATATTACTTTCACTGTCTACGCTCGATTAGATAAGCCGCTGGCGAGGTATTAATCTACGCACCGGCGGCGCGGTTGTGACTCGCACTCGACCCACACCACACCGTATTACGGTACACTATCGGATTAGCGAGAACCCGGGAGGAATAGCCTACGGTTTTGCAGCTTTTTACCAGACCCAATAGTGCAGTATTACCGTAACTAGTTACGCGATCTAGTTACAGAGACGGGACAATTCGATGACAGAAGCCACGTATCGATTAATTAAAAATTAATTATAGTCTTTTCGGATGCTCCCCGAATATATCCGCGTCTAATTAACTCGATTATTGTATTATACGAAGGACATGGGTCGTAAAAACGTATTTTGCCAGGGACAAAAGAATGTTTCCATTGTGATGTAGGAAATTTTCGTATTGATTTTTTTAGAGCGCGCTAAAATCTCTAAGAGCCATATTGAAGATATACATCATGACCGTATATATCTCATGACAGTGAATGAAAATGTCAAGTTAATACTTTTTACCAACTCGCCGGTGGATTTTACTTCACGGTTTTTAGATTGGAGCCGGGCCAAGTTAGGTTAAGGGCCAGATCGTAGATTAAGTTAAGATCAGAGTCGTGGAAAAGTCTTTTGAAATCTTTGTTCTTCATCAAGAGGAAGTTGTTAAATTTGGGACTCATTGAAAGTGGTTTTACTAAAAACACAAAAGTCCAAATGACAAAAAATTAGAATGCTTTTTAAACAACTTAATGTTATTTTAACATTACCATGTAGAAATTGTACAATTTATGAAAGGATATAGCCAGAATTATTGTTTTATGTAGATACTATTTTTTAAAAAAACTAAAAATAATTATCTTTTTAAATTGATGATTTTTATATTTTTATATCTAAACGAATCAGAATTGAAATTCTTAAATCTTTTATAGTTTTCTTTTTCAAAAAAGCTTACAACAATTTTAAAAAAATAAAAAGAATTTCTCGGAAATTTATCTACTGTTAAAGAAACTTAAAAAAACTTGTATTTCTTTTATACACATATATATACTTATTTTAATTAAAAAATCCTGGATTTTTTACCTCCTTCTATTTATACAGGCAATAAAGGGAACGTCTAAGATACAATTAGTATTAGAATTAGCAATATCTACAAATTTATTGCTATTTAAAAGAAAAATAGTAATAACAATTATATAGCTGATAAAACTTTGCTATACCACAGATATTCTATAAAACAGGGACACTACAGCGTTTTAATATATTGCTCAAACGCCGACGCCGACTACGTCCATTATATTACAAGAGGCTCTCATAATACCTCGTCGGTCGCGAGACTGCACGAAGAAGTAATCATGAAGACCGTGATGTTGCCACAGAGCGCCAAAAACGAGAGCGCGTCGTACAGGCTCGGATACGCGCTGACAGTTCCGTGGACCGCAACACGTTCTCGGACAGATCGGGACTCTTCCTATCGAGGGGGGAATAAGAGAAAAGTACAGGATGTGTGCGGTGTGCGATGTCGCGCGATGAATCAGTGTTGACGCCCGCACAGTCCGCTATTGTGCGAATTTCGCAGTTTCGCTTCCGCGATATCGCTCCCAATGCCAACTATTTGTCTTTCACATTCCGTTATCAATTGTGCGAAACGGCCCGAAAACGTTATTCGAAACACCAAATGACTTTCGACATACGCATACGCGAGATATCACCGCGGAATGTGGTTCTAATAATTTAACGGTGAAATCATTTACGATAAAATCGCGCAAAAGTACTGCCGAGAATTTAAACTATCACTTTAAGATCGTTTTAAGAGCTTTAAAATGCAAAAATACAGAACTTTATATTTTGGAGTAAGATAATAGTGCCACGCGCGAATAATTAGCTCATAAACTATCTCGTTTATGAACGAACGGTATTTCAATTTTTATATCATTAATTAATAGTATTAATTATTTGCACTAATAA
Source organism: Tetramorium simillimum (assembly GCA_011636635.1). Lineage (NCBI taxonomy): Eukaryota > Metazoa > Arthropoda > Insecta > Hymenoptera > Formicidae > Tetramorium > Tetramorium simillimum. The sequence goes on along the minus strand of VBVQ01002499.1, from coordinate 13,282 downwards.
GAAAATATAAAAATTTAGAATATAAATGAATACCAATATACGAATAATTTTATTACTAAAAGCCACTCTCTCTCTTCTGTTTTATTTATAATTTCTCTATATGTCGCACTTAAAATTCTTCGTGGTACTCGAAACAACGTAAATACATAGACACTCCTGTTTTTCCAACACTCATCTGTCTTGTAACAAGAAATAGTATGTACTATAAATCCCAAATTTATGATGTTGCATGCTGTTAAATCCAGCCTCGCCCGCCGATATGCGGCACTCATAATTTGTAGAGTGTCGAACTGTGGACTTATGGACTTATGGAAACGCGCAGCTTCGATTCTTTTTAATATCCGGACCCGACGGAGAGGTACGCTCGAATGAAAGAGAACGAGAAAACTTATCGTAACACTTGATGATGTACGTGAGGTATCGGCGGAAGGGAAAGGACCGGGATGGGCGGGATTGAAATTTTCGCAGCAGAGTCGACGGGATCCCCTTTCGCGTTCGTCAAATATACATAGTCGGATCTCTCTGGCGGAAGTGCACGGCAATAAGACCCGGCGCACCGAGTGCGGATAACATCTTGGATTTTACCGTTGGCGAGAGACATTTTAGTTGCCTGTAAAAGTTCCGCGCCGTGGAGATTCCTACACCGGCGCGTGAATACCTAACGATTCTTCTCGGGGCTCTATAAAAACTGCGCACGCGGCTATAAAGAGATTATTGTTAAAAGTATGATGTCTCGACGGTATTATTAATTCCGCGCGTTTCGCTCCGTTCCGACAAGATTCAAGTAAGATTTGATGCATTTTGCAGCGTAAAGAGAATACGCGCTATTCGAATTACGATCGCTGCAGAAATTTGGCTGCAATGCTGACCGCTATCAAGTAGCGTGACATGAGCTCGTTACATATTCCTCAATATGAATTTCGTGAAGTGCCAAAATTTTTAGAGAGAGAGAGGAAAGAAAGAGAGAAAGAGAGAGAGAAAACACGGAAGTGGATTACCAGTGACTTTATATAACAATAACAGTTATTGAATTTTTATTTCTCGCTGCAATGCAATAAAAGGTGCAGAATTTTTCGGCATTTTTAGAAAATATTGTCAAGCAGCGGGAACGTTGCAGCTGTTTCATTTCTTTTCTTAGTTCATGAATAATCATAAAGAGAGTTTCACCATATTTCTGAGCATCATGATTATTCATATAGGCTAAGAGAAAAATAAGTAACGGATATAGTGTGTCTAAAATTGTAGTTTGAAGGCATATTACAAACTTGAAACCAGACATGATTGTTTTACATGAGGTTTTCAAAAAGAACGACAAATCCAAGATTTTATTGTGTCCAAAAATTTCATACATTTTATGAACGTTTAAAAAAAAAGGCTATTGGAATCTGGTTATTTAAAATTATAATAATATTTGGAAATTAATATTTATAAATGGAAATACTGAACATTTCGTAATTTCGTCAATATTCTTTCTCCTTTTTTACGAAACGTGTACACTTTCGAGCGGAATTTCTGACGTATCTTTGTGCATGTGCATGCATCCTGGCTACCATGTTGCGATGATAGTCGATCTTCGTAACGTCAGCCAAGTAGAAGGAATTTCAATCGAAAAGCCGTGACCCCGTAACCAAACGATATCGGGATATCCCCCATCTCTTCGAGGATTGCCTTTTCCAAACCAGGAAATTCATAGAGATTGATCGCGCGGTATGGACTTCCGGCTAGTGTGGCATGATTATTTTTTATTTTAAAACAGATCTGATGCTAGAGTATATTCAGCCGCGCGCTGTTTGAGCGGGCAAATGCGAGAAAGGAGGGACTAAGGAAACAAGAGAAAATTAGCACGTCGCGTGACGATTACGAATTTTCAGGTCGATGGAAGCTTAACTGAACGTGCGCGCGCACGCGACTTTGTTTTCGTGTATCACGATAATATCGGCGTATTCTAAGATGCAGGACCATGTCCCATGTTGTACTATTAGTTTAAATCACATGTGTTCTCAGGAGAATATAGAACGAAGGCTGTTAGCAAAGCTACACAAAAAGAATAGGATTTTATTTTTAATGAGAATTTATATATATTTTTAAAACTTTTTATGTTTATCATTATGTATATTTTATGTTTATCACTTTTATATTCAACAATTCCAGAAATCCTATGATTTATAATTTCATCGGAATTTGAAAATATTTTATTTTTTGCATCCACTACATTGAATTTGCCATTCTAAATTTTTATGTACGATAGTAGATAACAATTCAAAAAAAATTTTAAATAATTAAATTAATGTTTCTTTCCTCAAGAAAAATTAGACATAAAAGAGTTAAGCGATTATATAGTTGCAATTTGCTTGTATCCATTTTCTTCACGCAACACGCAACAAAGTTCACCAAGGAGAAAAATATAAAGCTCAAATGAAGCTGGACACGTAATAAGTAGACCAAAGTAATTTATTCGCCAGATCTATCTCTTTCAAATTTCATTAAGTAGAATATTATAGAAAAAAGGGAGATAAAAGTCGGAAATTATGGCCAACAATCAAATGAACCACAAATAAATCCGAGGTCGAATATACTTCACTTCCAAAAGCACCGTGAGCTTTCTTCTAATGAAGGTTCCTCTTAATGAAACATTGCGCGGATTTACATCTCTTTTTTCTCCACGCCCATGATATAATGTATCCCATCTCTGCCACAAGTAACGCTTAACGGTGAGTTCTTTGACAAATTTGACCGACTTTTTCCTCAATGGAAATGGCGAGAGAGAATTCTATTTAACGAGATTTTCTTTAATATTACATTTATAGCTAGTTGTAAATCTTGAATTAACATTCTATCATTAAATAACATATATGTAATTTTATCTAATTAATTTAAAAATGTAGTTTTATTATGTGTATCTCTACAATTTTAATTCATGAAGGATTTAAATCATGTATCTTTGTAAATTGCTTCAAATTATTAAAATCAATTTTATCTCAAATTAATTAAAAACTTAATATAAATGTCCACTCTTTGAAAAAGTTATATTTTTTCAATTGTTCATAATTCAATAATTAATATTTCCGCTAAAGTCTTAATATTTTTCTTATTGATTTTAAATTAGCCAAAAATTCTGTTATTAAAAGAATAGTTAATGGCTTTAAGGCACAATATATATTACATTAGAAAATTCTTCTCGCAGGAAACTTGCGCCGTGAGATTGTTATCCGGTGGTACGATACGATGATTGGATTGCCGCGTTTATGGGATGCTGTATAAATTATACGAAGATTATACAAAACATATATGTAAGTATATATTTATAAGTAATAATGTGATAAGTAAAAAAAATATTCACAATTAATTATTCAAAAATTATCTTGAATATTTGAATATTTTCGAAGAAATTATCTTCAAGTACAAATCTGACGTAAATGCAGCATGACACGATGTGAAAAGTCCTCATTCATACCGATTTAAGTTGAAACGTTTCAATCTCACATTAAATGAAAGATGACAACGAAAAGTAAAAGTTCAAACAGAAAACGAAGAGTGATAAAAAGAAGAAAAAGAAAGTGACGAATAGCTATCATCGGACTTTAAGATTGTCCAACTCAGACATTCGTCGCCGTTATATGCAGCTGGCGCATTCCATTACGATTTCTCACAAAGCACCTTCATCAGCAATTTCTGCAGATTGTCGCGAAATCATTGATATAGATAAGAACATACATATTAATCATAAATGAACTGATGATAATCGGAAATTAAACAAAAATTCAAACAGGAACCAATGATATTTAAATTTTCAAAATTTATAATTATTTAAAAACTTGATTTGTTTCATTACTGTAATAATTGTATTGACATAAATCGATTATCGATAACTAATTTTATAAAAACAAGAAATCTCATACGTATATAAATACAACTAGTTAAAAATCTTTTCCAGTCTTGTAAAAGAAATCCCTCTATTAATTTTTTCGCTCTGTGTCCCTTTTGTTCATATTCATTTCTTGCATCTTGTATTTTGGTTGCAATTGTCCTCGATTTTTGTGCTACTTAGAGATTTGGAATATCGATCGGCGAGGTGGTTTTTTAAAGAGATGAGAGCCAGTTATCGTATTAATAACGGCGCGCTAACCTGAAAGTACGATATATTTGTAGAAAAATGCATGAATAACGGATAAAGGCACGCTCTCGGGGGATTCGAACGTAGGGTTCTGATCTAGATTCGCTGGGCGCGAGCGCGAGGTTTCGGTGTTGTAGCAGCCTCTATGTAGGGCAGCTCGGTGTGTTAGACCCGCTCGCGTACTGCGACTGCGTGAGACCTCTCTTCGGGACACTGCCCCGGTTTCGAATACCTTCAAGGTCTCGCTGGCGCGGCAACGCGACACGATCCCTCCCGCGCCCGCGGGGCCAGGTGCTAGGATGCACTGAAAGCGGTAGCATCGCTCCTATCCCTGGGTTAATCGAGTTCTCCGCCACCCGCGCCACCGTTTCTCGATATTTTTCCGACGTGACATGAACGACGAAGCGCCAAACATACGTTCACACGCGACGTCGGATGGCTCGACATCGAATGAAAAAACATTTACGCATGATTGATGGGGAATCGCTCTGCGAAAACGGATCCCTTCCGTATTGCACGGACGTGAACTGGGCCGGCAAACAGTCAATAATATATCGAGTTTAATTGCAACTTTATGTAACTGTAATAATGACATTCATCTTACTTCTTCTCTCCGTCTTCAACCCTTCTGACGTTCAACGCGTTCTCTCAATGCTTCTTTTCATCGTTTATTCTTTGGACAATTGCCCTCAATGTAAATTTGATCGAATTCTTTATCTGTACCTTCTGAACGTCTCTCCAACATTGAACATCGACTGAATTTAAACAGTAAAATTCTGAATAGTCCTTGAAAGTTTTCGATTTGAAAAAGTCCCCGCTCAGAAATCAACGGTATCTAAGTACTTGAACGTCGATTCTCCACCGCGCGTACCAGCGAGCGAGGCGACCGAAATCATACAGGCATCTTCAGCGCCTCGTCGCGTTTCATTGTGCGCCCTCGTATCGACATCTCGCACGCCGCGAGAGCCAGCCGCGATTTGGCCTTCGCCTAAGCGCAAGCATCCCCGATTACAACGCCGCATCACTCCACCGCCCCCTCTCCACGACTTCCAGCCCCGGTTTATCGCCGGGTCACCAATTCCTACACGTTTATTATTCGCGACGTTGAGACGCGTAGCCGAGGGCGGACCGCGAGTTTCTGTGCAATCGAATCTTGCGCACTTATATTTACCGATGCACGCGTTTCCTTCAGAGCTTCCTTCCTTCAAAGTTGAGTAACAAAAATTGCCTCGCGACGGGGCGGCCGCGAATAGTTGGGCCGCGTATGCATACGAGTGAAAAGTTGGCGCGAGGGGGTACGCAACGGAACAAACGAGGGAGGTAGTGACCTAGTACAAGTGGCCGAGATGCATGACCCGAATACCGGCGCTGTACAGGTGTGCGCCGGCGGTGTGTCCCACTGGCCTCTACTCTCGTCGGGAGCACAAAGTGGCTTCAAACACGCCGTCGCGAGGTCGAGAAAAGAGGCACGGAGTCTCCCGAGGGATGCGCCAAGAGGAGAAATACCCATTGAACCCTCGCGTGTTCTATCGATGTTTCAGATCCTCCCGCGGAAATTAGGCACGGAAAATTAGCGTCCGCCGCGGTGAGCGTCGTCTGCCGACGTTCGCGATGATGAGCCGGCATCGACCTCTCTCTCTCTCTCTTTCTATCTTTGGATATATCGAGTGTACAGCCTATTATGTAACTAAAGCAGTTCATCAAGATTATATGTAGTTGGCTATAATCTCAACGACAACATGTAGACGTGCAGATTTATCATGCACGTCTCTGGTCATGACATCGATACTTGGAGCGTGCAAGAATAAACCAATTGCTTTATTAATGTTAAACATTGCTCCATATATCGTATCGACGACGGAAAATTATAAATATCAATTTCGATCTGCTCTTTTCAGCGAGAGAAAAAGCGACGAAGGTTACTTTAGAATTTCCAACTGGTATCTCTTTAAACGCATTAAATAACGCAAGATTTCGGGATGTAACTTATTTTCCATGTAACTCGCTGATTTATAAAACTTGACGTCCGTATATCCTCCAGCAGAAACGCAGTCTATCGGCGCCACCATCTCGGTTACACTGGCTAGATTTATATTCGTCCTTGGCAAGCACAGCTCTGAATTCGCGCGCGTCTCTCCCGCTGAATTTCCGGATAATAGCTGCCGCAAAGTCAATGTCGCAAGTTGCGAATTGTCAGAAACACGGCGCTGTCTTGGCGCACGTCTGAGACTGACAACGCGCGGCGGCGTAACGCTCGACGGGCGGATGCATCCACGTACGTCTTTGGACGTTCTTGTAGACGTCCGCGGAAACGGTAAGTTAGTGCCCGCAATCGGGATACGAGGAGGCGGAACACGCCTGAGCGAGAAACCGCGACGAAATACGGGGACGCTTCTGCGGAGTTTGCAGCGCGGCGGTAAGGCACCGGTGGAATAACGTATGCCACGCGAAATTGCTTACCGAGATCTCGAGCAATATTCCAAAGTGTCGATAGAGAGGGACTATCAAATAAGAGACACCAACTACATCGATCGTAATAAGTCCAAGTCCGAGATATTGTCGTTGCAATAACTTGGTAAAGTTCTCTATTCACAATGGGACAGTTTTTAAATGAAAATAGGAAGTCGTTAAAGTCGCGTAATTCCTGAAACGCTCAGTCCTCTCGAGGCTTTTACTTAAAGCTCCCTTTCAGCCCCCGCTCGCTGAAATTTTGTTACGACACTCCGGCGTGATGTGTGTCAGCTGCCTGTCCTCGAAAGACTCACAAAGGGACGCATGTAAATCGCGCGTATTTTTCTCTCTACCTTCTCTAAACGCATTGCTCCTTAAGGAATCAGACTACCGTGGATTCCGCTGGCTGCAATATGAATTGAATAAATTTATCATCGCGATAATGATGATTACCACCGCGTTTGCACGTAATGCAACCAAGCTACATATATCGCGTCCAATGCTGAAAGCGCTGACTTGGTAAGAGCGGCGAAAACGTTTGATTCCGACGATACATAGAGACAATAAAAATTAATAGGCCGTCGCATGTATATACGAACCTGCCTGTCTGCATCAAGACCGAACTGTGCAGATATCCGCCCGTCTGACCTAAATACGTAATTATCTTTTCGCGTGGCACGACCTTGAACGGACCAAATCTAAACTGGGCCATATCTCTGTCTACCAGGTTCACTTCCAACGAGTCATCTGCTCGGTCATCCGCGGCTTTTTGCATCGATGGTTCAAGAAACTCGGAGATATCAGAATGCAAGCGAGATTGTTTCTACCAAATCGATCCAGCTCCGCAAATAAAAGAAAACCTTTCTTGAAGATGCAGGGCAATCGAGCTGACAGAAATGCTGAAAATTGACGTTTCGGAGAAAGCATGGATGATTCGTCCAGCGGAAGGGAGAAGAGAAAAGCACCACGAACGTGATGGAGTCTATCGCTTTGCATTTTGTCGAGAACGAAAAGAAGGCACGCGCCGGCTAATCGCCCTCCGGTAAACTCCCCGCCAGTCTAGCGATCGCCCCTCTGCCGCCACCCTCCAACCCCCATCAAGTGGGACGCCGACCTAGTTAGTTCACCTGTAGACACGGTGCCAACACACCCGTATCGCCGGATGCAGGCATGCCGGCGCGGCACGGCGCGGCCGCGGCACGGCGCGCAACATACCCTGCCGTGTAGATATACGCGCAATTTTATTTCGTGCAATCCTGCGGCACGCAACACGCGAATCCTTCGGTAGTAAAACAGTCGCGAATTCTTCCTTATCGCGCGCGGCGCATTCGGCACCGCCAATATACTTTCGCACGCGGTCGATTACGGTTTCTTTGGGGTCACGTTGTCACGACGAGATCATTTAGCTCGGCGAAATCGGACAAATGGAGTTTATACGTGTTCTCGCGTCGACATGGTACGTAAGCTCTCGTTACTGAAGAATGACAGAAGTATCCCGATCGATCGTGCCGAGTTGATCTCGAACGCGATGAACCAATATTAATCTATCAAACTAACTGGAGTCGTCGAGGTCGCGTTTCTGACGGATCTCTCTCTCTCTCTCTCTCTCTCTCTCTCTCTCTCTCTCTGCAAAAATCCAAAATCATATTCATTGGATGCACCGCGGTACACAAGACGAAGAATAGATGCGCGCGGGTAGCCGGGACGGGGAGACGATGGGTCGCGAACGGGGTCGAAGTCGGGGATTGGAGTGCGATCGGCCAATGTAGGCCAGGCGAGAGTGTTGGCCCCTTTTGCCTTGACACGAATACAGGTTGTATGGATCTCGGTTTGGGTCAGCTTATCGGTGTGCTGCACTTTTGAAATTCTACGGAGCGGGCGAGATGTATGTGCAAGAATTCAAAGGGCGGAGACAATCGAACCGGCCATAATTCGTAGTACGTGTTTCGGGGGAATCGTCACGCCACGTTCTCCAGAGGAGGATTCGTAACGCGCGCGACAGTTATTCATACGAGCGCCAAATGAGCGGTGGATCTCCCGCGGATTTCGGTCCGCCCTCGAAGGTCGCCTTGAGTCTGTCTTAAATCCTGGTTTCTCGAATTAATTTCCTAGGATCTTCGGATTAGGCAAGATTATTGGAAGGCTGCACATTTATACCGCGCGCCGTGGAATTAGCAGTGGAAGATTAACAAGCAACTATTCTAGAAGCAGGTGAAATTTTTCTTGAAATTCACTCTTGATCCTTCACTTTGGTCTCTCGCTTCGCAGCAATTCTGGCTATGCCGACATCAGCGATGTATCAGCGGCTCCTCTCCAATTTCTAAATACGCAAACTCGGGAACTTGCGTATACGCGATAGAATGATGTATATATAGGTAAATCCATAAGTCATATAGACAACTCTCTTACATACAGTCAAGGTGATTGCAGTTCATTTCACACTATTATGTACACATGAGATTATCGACTCAATTTATATAACTCGACGTGCACAAAGTGTTTCAGTATGATATATACAGAAAGTAACTCGGAGAATCTCTAATCTTAATTTCAAAGTCAAATTCGCCGTTGGAGAATCCCGCGATCTCGATCTTCTCTTACAGTAAATTTCGTGGGGGCTTGCTAGCTAGCATTTTATACACAAATGGCTACGTAATCTCTTTTTTTATTTAGTTTAATTTAACTATCTTTGCAATTATTCACTATTAGTTATTTCAAACAAAGCTTCGAGATAAGACACCGCTGTGGTGAAACTTACTTGATATTCATTGAAATTCATCTGGTCTAATCTCATTTCGCGGAAAGTCTTTCGTTTGCAATCACCTAGAGATTATATTTTGGACACTTTAATTAAGGAAAAGTATCGAAATAATCTCAAGAATTCATTCAAGTATAAATCTACAATCTTGGAAGGTCGAAATTTTGAAATACTTTATATAGTTATTTTATCACAAAGTATTGTTGCAAGTTTACATTTTTTGCTGAGAAAAGAGCAAAATTTTGGCATGTGCTTAAATCTTAAACCGAAGTTTATAAACGGGAAAAATCTCGATGTACCGAATACGTAAACGTATGGATTTTTCTCAAGTTCATGAAGAAACTTATTATTACAACAATATTAAACATTAATTTACGTTGCTGTCGAAATTGAAATTTTTCATTTCACACTAATGTTTTCGTCGTTATAAGAACGCACATTGAATCGCATGATGCACTGTATTAACTTCAGATGTTTTACGATATCGCGCATTGTCCGCTTAATAGCACGTTCGTAATTAAACGGCGTCCCGATGGCGACGTTCGCGCTCGCATTCGATTACAAGATGATACCAATTGTGTACACCGTGCTGGATCTACATGTCCCAGCTGAGGAAACATCGTGACGTTGTTTCTCATTTTCTTACATTTGTCGCGTTCGTTCGGCCGGAAATCCCGTCGAGGCCGCGACCAATTCTCGTTTCGCGCAAAAGGAGAAAACAGAAACAGTATAAATCAACTTTTGTCTTTCGCGCACTTCCATCCCGATGCAGTACAGCTGTTCTTCTTGGATAAACATCGTTCGGAATGACATTGCTTCTCACACAACCTCGTCATGTTCTTGTTATTAATCAACAACAGTCATTACGCAAATAAGAACGTTGACAACATTTTTATAAACATCAAGCGTCTTTCTTTTCTTTCACATTGATCCAATATGTTAGTATCACAAGCCATGATTTATTCATGGCGTTACTTATATCGCAAACTAATTTTAACTCGTTTAGGAAGAGCACAATGAAAATGTCGATAAGATGTTTATACAATAAATATCTCGATCTAACTTTAGATAGACCTTGATTTATTAACAATATTAATTAGCGAAAACCAATTTTAGTTGCTGTAAAAGCAGATGAGTCGATAATAGAAACTATGGCACAGTTTTGTACAGCATACATCCCTTTTCATCCAACCTTATGTTTCGAGCGAAAGTTCGGTTTAATAATAGCAGTACAGTTTATCAAGAAGCTAATTTTATTTCACGCGCCACAAATGCAAGCGCTCAATGCGGCATGATACTTCCGTAGAAAAGTTTCTGTGCTATCGACACAACTATAGCTACCAATTACATCATAGGCTGGGGAAATATAGACAATCGCGACGGCTACAAAACCCACAAATAACAGCGAACACACAACTAGTAAATAAGCAAACAAGTTGATCGAGAAACCTTCAAAACTATATTCAATCATAAATCGATGACGTTACTACAGCACTCGGCGTCGATTGAATTGTCAATAAGACAAATGGCATAAGAGACGGGATATCTAAGACAATGCTCGACTTCTGAATGTTTCTATATCAAAACTGTTGTGTCTACATATTGCTTTTATATCAAAACACAAAATGTTACAAATATTTCGAAGCACAAAATTCTTAGAAATGTAGGATGAATAAGTGATTGCCAATGAGGATCGCCGATAGACGAAAATAATTGAGATAACTCATTATCTTCGAAATAATGCGTTACTGGTGCATCATTGAACAGAAATACAATTTTTTATTTGTTTTACTGAATCACATTATGCTTAAAACGCTGTTTTGCGAATTGATTGATTACATTTTTAATAAAAGGCGAAACACTTGTATTAAAGATTGACGATAATAGCAGGTTGGAAAAACATACGTAGGTCACAAGGCATCAAGGAAGCCTAGATATTATCTATCTCTTGTCTTTTCTTTGCAGATTTATAATTGAAGTAACCTAATTTTCTGTGCTTTTAAACTTGGGTAATAAATAGTCTATTCGTTTTCTTTCTCTTGCAAATCTATAATTAAAGTAACCTCGTTTTTCCTTATAAATCCATAATTGAAGTAATGTTATTTTTAATGCCGGTACGATTGGACGATCCCTCAAGCATTTAATATTCGGGATTTCGAAGTCAAATGTGAAGGATATTTGGGGCTCGAAAGGGAGCAGGTCGCTCTTTCTGCGGATTTCCAGTAAAATGACGTTGATGAAGAGTAAAAGTTGCTAATAGGCGTTACGCACGTAGGGCGCGAAAAGCGTGTCTGGGAGGATTTCAGCACGGAATAAAAGAAAGGTTCGAACCGGAAACCGGCGCGCGGAGAGCCAGCGAGCTCTAGTTTCCGACGGGGTGAGTGCGAGAGAGAGAGAGAGAGTGAGCCCCGTATAACGGAGGGTGCGGGAGGCGGTCACTTCGGGGCGTTCACCCTAGTGCCGCGCATACACACGCGCACTCTCGCAAGCCAGGAGTATTGGATACAGTCGTTTCGCATCTCTGTATGGACTACGCGGGCGTGTGTATAGCACGACAACTATCTAGAACACCGTGCTTCGACAACATTCGCGAAATGCCTCCATCCTTTGTGGTCGCCACATCAAGCCGGACTCGACATGCTTTATGATAGTCTAGTATGGAAGATAAAGAGTTTAGTGGCCGCGCATAGCGCTTCCAACAAGGAGTATTTGTGATACGGCATCCGAGCTATTTAAATTTTATGAAAAATTTTTAACATCTAAAATGAGACGTTGCAACATACTCCAATCCGTGCCAATGTGCTGAAGACTGAATGAATCAATACAGCGAGGATATTAAAAGGAGTGAGTAGGACGTGCAAAAAAGCAACCATTGCATCCTCGTACATCACCGTGTCACGGTATTGGCGCATCTCCGTTGCAATGCAAACAAAAAACGACTTGGGCGGAAATTTATGCCGAGCGAATTCCTGCGGCCGCAATTTATCGGCTTGCCGGCGAAGAGCCTTAAATCCAGTCGCGCGATGTGCGGCCGAAAAACATTTCGCCCGCAACAAGATAGGCACAAGAAGATGCGGGCATTGATTAACGATAGCGCGGTTTTGTATCGCCGCTTTATTAGAACTATTTGTAACTCCGGACTTTGCGAAAATGCGCGTTGAGGAGGCCACTTGCCACTTTGCAGCCACTTGAGAAAAACGACCCCGGATTCGAGTGTCCTGATGAGACGAATCTCGCGGCTCTGTTTCTCTCTTCACCGTGACCCGAAGTATAATTGATGATACTGCCGTTATAGAATTAATGTTGAGGCAACCGATTTACTTATGTCAAGACTCTTGCCCAGCCAAGGCTATAAAAATGATTTGCAGCGAAGAAAGATGAAAACCTCCTTCGCGATGACCAATCGACAAGAGCATTCGATCGTTCCTTTCTTTTCTAGGTATAACCGTGAGAATACGGACGACAATAATTCCGGGCTTAACGTTTATAGTATACGCTCTTAGAAAGTGGAGCGCTTTTAGATAAAGTCGTATTATTTAATATCGGATGAAAAATACGATTACAATTGATTTGAACAGTTTTCTTAAGAAAATTATTTTCTTAAATGCACACATTACAGCCGTATTGCAGATATCGGTCGCATTACAAAAGTTAATGAACGCTGTAACGAGACAGCGCTAAATGGGGCCGCGTTAAACAACAATACTATAGCCTTTCCAAGCGGACGAACTTATTATACGTCCACGACAATTTCGCGGGAATTGGCAAATGTGATTTTATTTACGTTGAGCTCGCGGTCTGGTGATCGACTCTGAAAGCAGGTAATTCGATTTACCGTGTCGTTAGTCTAGAATCCCGAGATCGTTGCCAATTTCCATGTCAAAGCAAACGAGGAGCGGCTCTCCTCGCCGTGCGAGAACGAGCGCGGATATATATATATATATTATATATATATATAT
>VBVQ01002498.1:0-24506 GCA_011636635.1 Tetramorium simillimum | reverse complement strand
CGAAAAAGGAACAGTAAGGGCGGCCGGGGGGGTACGGGCCGCCCCGCTGAATATTCATATATTGTAATCAACCTCTTGCGCGGACGGCGGGGCTAGGCGTACACGGGCACGTACGTATGAGCACGCACGGGCTATCCTCTCATCTCGCGCCTCCTTCGGGCGCGCATGCCGATGTTTTCCGGGCGGCGCACTTTCCGGCAGCGCGATGCGCGCCGGAGTTTAAGAGGCCGCAATCAACGCGCGCGCCCGGGATAGAATGCGTTGCACGGGGCGCCCGGCCCGGCGGTGCTCATTAATTTCGCGTGTATCACGAGAACGACGGGACGGCGGGTCTAATCGCGAGCCTCCTTTCCGTGCACCTCCGCGCATTTAAGCGAGCATTTATTAATTATTTATTATTCCGCGCGACGGTTCGCTCGTCCGCCTTTCGGCCGTGGAGAACGTTGCCCAAAATGTGCGCGCCGCGCGAGTCGTTACGTGGTAATAATCGCGAGCGAGCTTGCGCGCGACGACGATAATTAATGCAATATCCGTCAACTTTTTCCTATCTGTCGTCATAACAGCATAATTCTGGGCGATCTTAATTTCTGTTTGAATTTAATTAATATCTCATGAAATTTAATACTAGGCTTACCGCTCTCTCTCAGTATTCATTAATTCCCGGAGTGGAAGAGCGATAAGTTAATCAGCTAAGAAGCTTTCTTTGCAGTCGCGGCGCGTTAGTTTCTTGGCTTTTCAAGATTTATGAAGTTTGGGGTTTCAACTGAAATTCGATAATAGAATGTTGCTCGGCAAAAGTATTATGCAGCTTGTCGACTAATCGGGTTGAGTCTGTGAAACACGATATAAGTAGCGTTCACGTTGGATCGTCTTTATATACAAACATATATTATATACTGGTATAACGGTAGGATTTATCAATAATTGAAAATTTTGCGATTCGTGAGCAGATTTATTAAATTAGACTCGCTTTAATATTGTTGATGCGTTTTAGTTTGATATACTGAGATTAAACCTACCAATCCATACATATGAATACAATTTACCATATTTATCGCTTTCTTTGTTTTGTGCAGAACGATTTTGTTATATATAAAATGCATTATTATGTGCCATTTGTTTTCACATTTATCTTCTTCACCCTTTCCCTCGTAATTAAATCCCAAATAGATTTTTATTGTATGAGGTTTATTCAATCCCTGAAATTATAAAGACAAAGTTCGGCAACTTTTTGAACAAACCTCGTATGTGTTTGCGGATACTTCCTATTGTACTGCAGCCCATTATATGTTTTTGAACGAATATTTCTTGTTATTCCAACTAAACTCATTTAATTAAACTTGATCGGCTATTCATTTCTCTTCAGGATAAAACAGATCATTGCTCTACCTTTAATTAACTTTGTGTTGCGTATAACTGTAACGTGACGTGCAGAAGCTCAATTTATCATGAGCAAGTGAACGAGAAAATTATTCACAGTAATGTCTCTCAATTAATTAATATTGAGAGATTTCTGCAAATACTTGTCAAATCTATCAAATATTGCATATAAAGTACTTTTCTGAACGCACGATTTGTAACAAACAATTGAAAGTAGCGGCATGCGGAAGTGATTGTATAAATTCTGTACATCAAACTAATACGTATAATAATATTGAAGTTAAATCAATAATGTTCATGAAAATCTGGTTTAATTAATCTGACAAATTGCGAAATTTTACAGTGATGTAAAAATATCGGCATTGTGTCAGAAGAACGGATTGCAACACGAAAATTTTTTCGTTTGAAATGCACACCGAGTATAATCGCCTCTATTCATATCATATTTTATACTAAAGGATAAAAAATGCGAATTTATTTTGGTTATATTTGTGAAGATTTTAGTCATTTCAATATTATGCCGATTCAATATTAATTTAGCTTTTTAAATACAAGCAATGTGTCCATTTAATTTTAATTAAACTTTTCGCCGAATTTATACAATATAATGGTAAAAAAAATTGAGGCGGCCTAGAGTCGCGTATAATTCTCGACAAAACCTGGATTATAGCATTAACATCAAATATAATTAATATTCAATTTATCGTATTATCACATTTTGTTTGTGGTTGTTAATATAATTGCTTCCTCAATGAATTTGAGTGTTTTTTTTTTAAATCTTTATTCGACTGTTTGTCATATTGAGATTACAAAGTCGAGATATAAAAAGTCACAGTGCTCTTCGAGGAAACGGAAGACGAGACAATCTCAAGTTTAACCCGCGCGTGACGATTACTTTATTAAAAATATTCACGTCGTATATTCCTCGGCTTCGCGCTCTAAGCGCGTTTGTGCCATCTTATCGCGATTTTAATCAGAGACTTTTCGCCGCTGGCCCAGTCTCATCTCTTCTCTCTTTCGCTATGATCTTTACTCTTATCCTTCACGGCAGAGACCATAATTCTTTGTTACATTCTCGCGCAGAGTTGACAAAAAGAGAAACCCGGGGGAGCATTAAAAGCGACGGGTCGCATTGTCCCACGCATATGACAACGCGATATCCATTCCGTTCTTAATAAAGCTCGCATAAAAGGTTTCTTTGAGATTTTGTACCACCTTTGAAATTTCAATCATAAACGTATCGCGTATTCTTTCTTAATTTCTTGATAATAATAAACGATACAATGTATGTGATATATGATAAAAATTTGAAATCACTTTTAATTGTTAATTTAATTTAATTGACTGTATCAATTAATTGCGAGCAACAAATCGTTATAGTGTAAGAGTCGAAATGTTACGGGTAAGGTAAAACATTCTTTTATTATGAGAAAGTGTTTATTCCACTTCAGTGGAGAGGGTAAGATTCCACATATAACAGTTATATTTATGTGTCTTTTTTCTCATCATATATGAAAGTTTTATCTGATTAACAAGACCAATAATCAGTTATATCGATATTATTTTACGTAATCGCTCAATGTGAAAAAGGAAAAGGATCAATAATACTTTCTTACAGTTTGTAACTAGTTTAGTTAATAAATAATTATACGCGATTTATGAAAATGGAACATGGATAGAATAATTTAAAGATCGTCGTTCCTATTTACGAATTCTTGATTTAATCGGCAAATGCAGGGAATATATTTAATTTGAATGAAAATTGATTTATGTAATTAAATTATTAATTAGTTGACATTATAATTAATTATGCAACATAATTAATAGTCGATTAAGCAATTAAACTGAAAATAGTAAAACAAAATTGGCGAACAGACGACCTAATGCTGTAGGCAATAGTTCACTAGTTCATATATTGAAGTACGTTCGAGAATTTCGTGACGAATATGTTGATACAGTGCACGAAGTATCGATCTATTACATATTTCCGAACTCGAATCGGAAGAGAAAAGTCATTCTACTTAAGATTATTGCGCTATTAAGAAGCTCAGGGCAGGGATGTTGTTAAAGGTATCCTCGTGTGATCTCGATTGACCGATTTGAACTTTAGGGGAAGTAGTTTCTTCTTTTTTTATCCCATGTTGCCGGAGACGCGACATTGTCGTCTGGCTTCGGATAAGTGTAGCGATCCCTTTTTTTTTCATTTTCTTTTCTTTTTTGTTCTTGCAACATCGCACAGCCTTAGTACACCGGGCGCAAGGTGAACGACGACCGCGTATAAAAGGAAAAATCGGAATTAATCTCTGATTTTTACTGTAGTAGTTATAGCTGTAGTTAAGTATCTGATAAAATGATAAAATAATATTTACGCGTGTTTGGCCTTTTTTAAAATAATCTTTTGATATTTTGGTCTTAATGATTTTATATTGATGTATTTAGCAAAGCAATTGTTTCATAATACTCGTGAAAATGCTAATAAATAATTTATTAATTCATATTTATAAATGAAGAATAAAGTTGTGTTTGATGTGACACATTATAATTAATACATGATATTTTGTTGTTTCAGGTGAGTCAAACAATAATATTGATTGTCCGAGCTGCGTTAATGTAAGTAAAACCTATGATTATGTACAGCTTTATTAACCATTCGAAATATTATGGCTTGTTTTGCCATGTTTATTCAAGCGTAATAATAATGCAAATGGTATTCGAAGTATTCTTGTCGATAACTTTATAAACTATCGACAAATTTGTTGACAGTTTAATAAATGAAGGAAGGGAAATTTATATGTAAACTTATTAAGACGAAAATTTGCGAAAATAATGCTATTTATTTAATGCACCTTAAATCTAAAATTTTAGTTATGACGAGATAATTTAAGAATATGATTGAATTAAGTGGCTTATTTTTGAAAATGCTTTTTGTTTAATCACAAACTACGCACGTGCAACACGATGGGAAAGGGTCATTATCTTGGGGAATTTATTTTACAATGTTCTTACCGGGCGGGCATTCTTTTACCAAGCATCTAAAATATGAATTGAGAGCGAGAGAGAGAGACGCTTATAAAGAGATTCTAGTATATAAATTAAATTTTAATATAGCAGACTTTGTTCCGATTAGCACATTTTTCTCAGATTAAATTTGCATTTACCTTTTATCGAATACTCTGCTGTGTGGATTCCGAAAACGATAAAAATATCGAATAAATTATTCGCGCTTGCATATTTCTCTCTCTCTCTCATCATACATTATCATTTAATTCTTTAAAATATTCTTCACGTCGTTTTTTTATTAGCTCGCAAAAAGTTTCTAAGCTGTCTTTGCAATTAGAAATATTCAGTCAATTAACGTTTTCATCAATTACATACTTGCAAATTACATATTATCTTTAAATATTTTGTTATTAACTTAATTTCTCGTTTAAAAATTAATATTAATTAAATCCTTGTTACGATATTAATAGAGGTAGCTTCGGAAAATAGAATGTCGATGCTACGTAAACGCGGGTATGTAATATTTGTTCAAGAGGTCTTCCGAATCCTCACAGTTCGTAGCCATGTTATTGCTACAGTGTAACATATATTTACTTTGGATAATAGCAACTTGGTAACTTATCGTTTTGGAGTATCAGTCTCTCTCGTGGATTGCCCCGGCGGAATCTAAATCGCTTAAAGTTATTTTGTTTCTCATCAGTGAGGATCCACGATCTCGGCAACATTTCTATCACGTCTTGCGTAATTGCGTTTACTCGAGTTATGCAACACATTGATACCCTATGGATTTTCGTAAAATCTTTTTCAGCTAGATACGTGGATTACGATTTTCAATATTATTTCATTTTATTAATAGCAATTATAATTAATCGAAGATGATATAATTAAATTATCGATAATTAATTTATTATTATTGGAAATTTTCCATTATTTTCAAACCGCTATCTGCAACGTGCGGAAAATTCATTACGCTAAAAAAAAATGCTGGTTAAAAAACGGACAAATCGGAAAATCTTGTAAGATTGATCAAATATTCTAGTTATTATAATAGAATTCAATACTTTAAAACTTATAATAACTAGAATTCCTATTATTATTATATTATAACCAGAATGTTTGATCCATCCTACAAAATTTTTCTGCTTTCGTCCGTTTTTAACCAGAATCTTTTCTCAATGTAACATATTAATATTAATATTGGTAACGATAAGTTGCTATTATCCAAAGTAAATATATGTTACACTGTAGCAATAACATGGCTACGAACTGTGAGGATTCAGAAGACCTCTTGAACAAATATTACATACCCGCGTTTACGTAGCATCGATATTCTATTTTCCTCTATTAATATCGACTACCTCTATTATCGTAACAAGGATTTAATTAATATTAATTTTTTAACGAGAAATTAATCATTCGAGAAGATTACGGCAATTCTTCCGGACTGAAGCATTAGTCGGCCGACCGTTTCCGCAAAGCGCCGCGCCTTCGAAGTGTCGAAAACATCATTATCGTTTAAAGGGCACGTTAAATGCCCGCACGCGTCCATTCCCCCGTGTAAGGAATCGGCCACGGCTGTGGAAGTTCACACAGGACGGTTGCAGGCGGGCGATCGTTACGCGGCCCCCCCGGTCTGTTCGCCGTAAGATTAACGTTTCCACCGCGATCCGCAGCGGGGTCTCGCGGAGCCGCGAGGCCGCAGGTACAAGCGAGTTCACTTTGCCTGACCACGCCAGCTCCGAGGCGGACAGCCGGAGGATCACCGCGGCTCGGCGTCGAGGAGAGAGAGAGATCTCCGGATCCGTTTAGAGTTACCATCGCGCGCGGCCGAATCCGGCGGCCGCGGCCTCGTAAATGTCGCTCATCTTTTACGACACGGCCGGGCGTTTCGGGTTACACCCGCAGTACATCACGCGGCCGCGCGCATTACGAAGTTTTCGGGGTGAGCCCTGCCGGGGCTCTCGCACCGCGAGACCCTTTGTGACCCACGAGAGACCCGCAGCCGCGGCGGAAACTGACGTACGCGTTGCGGTCGCGTCCCATTGCCGCCGCCGCCGCCGCCGAGCTCGCCGTCTCGTCGAATCCGTCGTGAAATGATATTTTCGCCCGGCGTGACGCGATAGGACGCAACGCGGGGCGTGCGAACGCGAACCGCCGAGCGACCGCGAACTTTTCCAGCGCTGACGATAAATTTCCGACCGTGATTTTATTCCACGTCGGCTGCTGGAATTCCACGTTGCCCAACTTCTGCGATTTACGTCTCGCTCGTCGTCGTCGGGTCTGGCGGATTAGCTGAGGCATGAGGTATTTTGCGAATCACGCGATAGATATCAATCTCTTTGAGACCGCGATTAATTCCTTTTGGTTCCTTTTCGAGGCGCAATTTCCTGCGCCGTGCCGAATAAATCTTTGGTGATCGTTCTGGTCGCGCGGTGACACGAAATCGCGAGGAAGTCTAAACTGTAGTGATAATACTTGGTATTTATATAAAAATCACGAGATTGCGTGCTCGCCTTCGTGCCCTTTCTTGTCGTGGAGCTTAAATTTCGGAGTAACATGCTGAGAGAAAAATATACACCTAAAAAAAAAGTACTTTATGTTCAAAGTGATTTTTCCTATAATCTTATATTTTTATTATATTCTGTCTATAAGCTTATTGTTTTACAACAAACATATTCTTCCAATAAAGTGAAAAATACGTTTTTCTCTCTTAAATCTTGTCTTGTTTATATTATTTTTTTCTTGATTGTGATGTCAATATAAGACTAAAATCCTCTTTGATTTAGAGGATTTCACGTATATAAAAAACAATTTTTTTGGGTGTAATTACTTTTATTACTTTTAGACTCAACCACAATTTTATAAAATTTCTAATAATAATTATAGTTAATAACGATGCATATAGTTAAGTTAACCATTTATTGTTAGAAATATTATAAAATTATGACTGAGGCAAAAAGTAATTATATTTTTCTCTCAGTATGTATGTATACAAATTTGAAGTAGAAAGCGGAAAATCTCTTCAAGCATCATGATAAATCTAAAACTGTAATTGCTACGTAACTAGAAAGAGGAGCGAGATTCTAAATCATAATAAAATATTATTCTGATTCTGATTGAATGCACGTATCCAACGTGAAAATTTCGGCCAACAATGAAGCGGGAAATATTACTGGGAAGATAAATTCGTTTAACAACCCCGAAACTTTTGCTTTCAAGAGTTCGTAAATGACTGAGCACCGAAACTTTTCATGGTTAACATATCCCCAGGTATCTCATAATGCATTTTACGTATACTTTCGTTCATAATACCACGCACATTTTCACATGCTATAATGAACGTGTAATAACATGGAAAATTATTGAATTTATCTCTTTCAACTTCTCATTATTACAGTTTCTATATTATTACAGTTTCAGTATTTAACATTACCACAATGATAATCGATAGAGAAATTTTTTTAATCTTTTAAATTTTTAATTTTAATTTTCTAATTAAAAAAATAATAAGTAAGTGTAATAATTATAGTGAATTATGCTCTGTGAGATAAATTTAAGAAAAACACATTTCTTTGCAAATATTCGTCATCAAAATATTTAAGATATTTCCCTTTCTGACTCAGAATCGCGATATGAGCAAGGTGCAATGACCATTAATAACTCCGAGTTTCGCGAAAATACGAGAAAGGACCAAAAATGTCGCAAAAAAAAAAATACCAGAAGCCAGCGCGAAGAAAATAAATCCCCCGTATGAAGCGAAGTCATTATTCCGGAGAATCTTTTTTCCAACCTCCGACTTCCTGCTGAACTTTTTTTGCACCTAGTCCGGCCGTTGTTGTCCTTTCAGTAAGGGTCAGATACAACGAAGAGCACTCCGCCGATTCCGCTTCCGCGGAAACTATATCCCTGCTCCCACGCTTGTTACTCCGCGCATTTGCATTTTTGTTGCGGCCTTCCTAATTGCAATTACGTATACATAAGCTAGTAAAGGGCGGTGAGGGATGCGGCAAGACGAAGATCGTTGCGGCAGCACTCTGCGCGTTTTAACATTAAAATCTCTGCGGTGTCCGAAGTCATTATGGTTACTTAGCAATTTCGATTATTTATAGCTTTCGGGATTTCGTTGTTTCTGTACTAATTTTACATTTCGCCCATTAATCTGCCAGAGTGAAAAAAAAAACAGATGAACGATAAAATATAAATTTCATTTAATTTTAAAAATATTACGGTACTTTATATTATCCGTCTGATAAAATTCAGACACTTGGGCTTTTCTTTTTATGTAGGCATTTTCTTCTTATTAAGGTCTGGCAGATGCACTTTAATTGAGGTATCTCTCGCCGCGCTACCACGAACACTCGTTCCGATAACCGCTCTAATTGAACGGTAACGAATCTATCGGCTCCTTCGAAACAGGCCCTACATATGCGCGCTATTTCGATAACCCCGCTGCCGTGGAGCTATTTCGAGTATTACCATCTATATCCGTCGTACAAGAGTATCGATTTGTTGGATTAAAGGTCAGTCGCGAAACTTTCTTACGTCAAGCTCCCGCGGCGGTCTCTCTCCGTGTGTTTCCTCAAAAAACATATGACTTGGAGCTCGTAATACTCGGGCGTAGCCAAACACGGGACAAGTTTCCTTCTTCTCGGCACAATACGTAAGAGACAAATTTTCTATTTTTCTACATAATACTTAATTGAAAGAGGTCGATTATTATTTTACTTCTGTAAAGTTAATTCTGCAGCCACACCCAAAAAAATAATAATTTTTAGTCTTATATTGACCTTAAAAGAATTCCTCAGAAATGAAGAGAAAAATAGTATAAACAAGAATATTTAAGAGAAAAAAAGTATTTTTTACTTTATTGAAAGAGGAGGAATATGTTTGCTGTAAAACAGTAAACTTAGAATAGGAAATTATAGGAGAAATCACTAATTTGAACGTAAAATACTTTTTTTTGGGATGTATTCTATGCCATTCGCGGCAATTGAGAAAATTCTTCGGTCCCAAAGTTGAAATGTAAAATCAATTTGCTTACGTGTATATAAAACAGAACACACGACAGGAAGGGCAGAGAAAGAAGGGAGAAAAAGAGAGGTGGAGGAGGAGGAGGAGGAGGATGAGGATGTGGGTACCGTTATGTAACTATTATGCAACGCTTCACTGATCTCCTGATCTCCCATCGACCGACGAGGTTACGTAATTCGATCGGTCGCCGGTGGACCGCAGCGCGGATCGACCACCGTGTAAGATGCACACGCGTACGCGAAAAAGCATCCGCTGTGAAAAATTGTGTGGCAGCTGATCCGATAGGGGTCGAGGGAAACCTATGCGGATCAGGCCAGGTATCGGGCCAAGGTAGAAGCCCCGGCGGGAGGGCGACGGAGAGACTTGGCGAGGAGGAGTCTCGCTCTCCTTCTCCTCGTTTTCGAGGCCGACTTATGTACACGAGGCGCCATCGCTTCGGGGTCGATTTATTTCTTCCTTCTCTCGTTTTCCGTACCGCTGCTCATCCCGTGCGTATTTACGCGCGCGTTACTCGCACCTACGCCGTCTACCTCACGATTTCGGCTTTGTGCTTCAATTCTTCGATGGGAATGCTCACCGAGGTCGATGTGTCCAATTCCGTTGTACGATATCTATCATTTTAATATTTTATAGCTCATAATTTTCATCTTTTTACTGATAAGAATATTGAAATATTTGATTAATACAATGTATACATACATATATGCTTATATATATTTTCATGACAAAGGAATCTGTTAACTACATGTATAAAGTACATGAAAGGTAAAGCAAAATACGTGTAAAGGCAGACAAGGGTTTGATGTTAATTCTCGGTTATGGAACGTAATCCTTATTACTGCATAATGTTGAAGAAAGGACTCTCTTCTTGTCTACATCTTTCATCATTAATTTTGCTTTTCTAATATGAATTATAGTTTCCTATTCGTATAAATACAGAACATATGAATGTTTCAAATATAGTCTTAAAACAAATCATTTTTTAAAATTCGTAATGGATCTGTGTTCAAGAAATATAACTTTTTAATTAAATATACCTTTATAATTCGATACTGATTAATTTTTGTTCATTGATTTGGAATAGCCTTATGCTGGATTTTAAAAAGAGATAATGAAAAACTTAGCAATTAAAAACTTTTTAAAAAATATATTAAATTTAAGTAAATGTTTTAATGCAATAATATGTTTTCTTTATTTCTGCAATTATTAAATTGTATTATAAATAGAATGTTATTTATATTAATTCTTGAAAAAAAGAGAATTATTTCATATATCTACATTGTTACGAAATTCTCAGACATTGCAATTAAGAACATAAAGGAGTAGAAACAAACAAAGATATTGCGAAAACTGTTAAGAGAGACTAAATATACATATACATATGAATAGCAATATGTGATACCAATACGTTTATGTTACTTTCTTATAATTATGGAAAAGAAATTAGCGCTCTCTCTCTCTCTCTCTCTCTCTAAAATAATACTGTCATATTGCTGGCATTATTTTATTTACAAGTTTATAACATCTCTTTGTATTACAAAAGATATTCTTCTCCAAGAAAATATTTTTGCTAGAAATTGAAAAGCATTACTTGATATATATTTTTAATTAATTATATAAAGGACTATATGTCGTTTATATCGTGTAATCATCCAAACATAACTTAATATCTTACGCACAATTGTCTTGATATCATTTTATACTATCTTGTATGTATATTTATATTATCCCTTGTTATCGTTTATCTATAAATGATGTTATTTCCATGGCTATATAACTCTCAAAGGTAGCATTTATGAGATTAGTACCTTTGAATACCGATTTATCTACTGGATACGTAGGCGTCACATTCTAGTCTCTACAATATTCGCTTTATTGTCCTCGCGTATGTATGTATCGTATATACGTTTGCCTACAATCAATTGCCTACTGAAATTTAAGCATCACACAAAAGTCATAATCGCTTTGCCGAACCCTGTTCTAAAACATAAAATGACATGAATGCGCCACATGCGTCCGTGTTTTACATTGCAAATTTTGTCGCGCCGATTGTGTGGTAACGCGATACTAATTATATCACGCACGTGTGAATTATATTATGCAGCACAAACGATCGTCATTATTTTGATTATTTGAAATATTTCAGTTCTTTCTTTGCACATATAAATTATTACGATGTTTAATTTATAAATTTTTAGAATATTTTTTTGTGTTATAAAACAAATATATATTTTGCAACGTAATTTGCATTATAATTCTAATATATCTGTTTCTTAAGTGATTTTCGAAAATAATATTCTCGCTTTCGAATTCGCGTAGCAAATTAGGTCATCCGTTTGTTAGAAATCAGACGAATTGATATAAATGAATCGCTTTTCGTTCGCTCGCTTCAACCACGCACGCAATTTATACGAAGTAGGGCAAAGACAACTAATTTACGCTAATCAATATCCGCTTTAATTGTTATCGTTAACCAACGTTCGAAGGCAATGACGAAACGCCCTCCTCCGCGTCCGCGAAATTGCCTGATACTCCACTCGTCAGGGTCTTTTCTATAATCTAGCCCCCCCCCTCTCTCTCTCTCACACCCCTGGCTCACCACGTCGCTCCCTTCCAGCACCTCCTGTCTTCCATGCCGCATCCTCATCGCTCGCTCGCTCTTGTTTCCTGTCGCCCAGTACATAGCATTCTCTCTCGCTGTTTCTCTCTGTCTCGCGTAAACATGTACACAGGCTAGCCTGTGTCTCTCCTCTTCGCGCAACCTCCACACTCCTTTTTCTCCTCTCTCTCTCTCTCTCTCTCTTCGTCTTTCAGTCTCCATGACGCTGTCCCTCAGCTTCTGTCTTACTTCCGCGCTCTCTACATGCCCGTATCCCGATCCTTCTCCCCGTCCCTACCAGCTCAGCCTGGTTCCCCCTCGTGCCGCAACACGCCCACGTGTCACGTGGCTGTGTGGGTGCACGTGCACGGAGCGGCGCACACAGTGGCACACGACCGACCGCCACGGCAACGGAGTGCGGATGCGGAGTACCTACAGAGTTGAGGGTACAGACGACAGTGCCGCGTACACACCACAGCGTTCCGCACTCATGCCTTGCGTTCTCGCGCGATAGATCGCCCGGCCCGGTATCCTCTGGACGGTCGATCCGTCCGATCGATCCCGTCCCGCGTCCCCCGCGATAGTTCGGAACGTTTGCTCGCGCGCGGTCGCGCCGGGACGCGTCAAAGACGCGCGGGAATTCGCAGATAACGCGCGAGATGAAAGCAAGGTCGGGGGAAAATCCGATCGGCGAGGAGGATCGCGGGAGCGCGGGGCGAGGGCGGCCCCATATGAGATACGGGAAGTTTCTTGTGAGCGCCACGTGTCTTTGATCTTCCGCGGGGGCACCGTGATTCTTTGCCGTTCCCGTACGCCCGGAATGGCCAGCCGCCACCGCCGAGATGACACCGCCGGCGTGGAAGATGAACCCGCGCGCGGACGAGGGGGATATTTTGAGATCCGCTCGATAGCCGGGCCACGAGGAGAACTCCCGCCGCCTTTGTGACCATGTGCTACATTTCTGAGAGCGGAACGCCACGAATTCAATATTCTCTCGGGGTTTGTGATTACCGGACTGACTCGCAGCTGACAGTTTCACGGATGAAGATGAGCTGACTGCTTGACAGAGGAAGCCTCGTCGGTGCAGAACCTTATCGTTCTAATTAATACGATCGGAATAGCTCCTCTTTCGTGTATTTTCGATGAAAATAGATACTGCCTCGCGCATCGCAGAAGCGGAAATGAAATATCGGATCGTTTTTTTACTGATTTTACGATCCTTTTTATTTCGTCCAAATAAATATTGCATTTATCTTCTGACAAGAAAAATGAAGATATTAAAGATCTAATGTTGATTTAGCATTTTCTTATTTCAATAAAACTGTAGAAAGCGCTTATCTCTAGTTTGAGAAAAATACGCGGAAAATATCACGGAGGATGAAAAGACGTATGAGACTCGAATCTAATTGGTGGCATTTATCCTACGGTAGTAAGTGTGTTTAGTCGCGATTTAATAACGTTTGTGCGTTGCGTAACAGATATAATAATAGACATAATAAATCCTTGTCGTGTTTGCGCTCTTCGTCCCGTGGGGAAAACGAAAACGGGACGACGTGGCTCAAGAGGGGACTCTATAATGATGAGTGATAGAGGATAATTATAATAATCCCTCACGCGTGATCTCCGGCACGAGGTACCGACGCCGCCGCGGAATCGGGCGGAAGGAGAGTTTCACGGCGTGCCTTCTCGATGTCCTTCGCTCTTAATGTCATCAAAGGTTGAAGCGCGGAGTCGCGCCCGAGCGGAAAGCAGACGCTAGAGTAGACGGGGGGGGGAGGACTGTTCTCGAGGTGCTCAAGTACCAATAGAAACGTCCGAGTGTCACGGAAGAACGTACGGACGGGAAGAAGCCGGAGGGTAACTTGACGGCGGTCGAATTCTCGAGCGCCAGGTCGTCGGGCTAAAGTGTCCTCGAGTCCCTCCGCCGGCGCGCGCGCGCGCGCGCGTGTGTACACACGTGTCCTCCGTGCTCGCGAAAAGATGCTGCGGCGGACGATTCGATAGTAATTGCACTGTCCTCGGGGTCGTGAACTCCGTCAGGTGGAAATTGAAAGACGCTCGGAGAAGCTCGCGCGGAAGAGCTCTCCCTCTCGGCTGGACGCCGCTACGATTCCCCGCACGACACATTTAATTCACGATCGTCCCTAGATCTTGGCGATTGTTCTAGATCTCAGCGCTGTTACGCAGCGTGCGAAAACGAGTGCACGTGTATTCTTACGAGGTTTTGTTTTACGAGTGCTAAATACGCGGATCTGCACGTGTGTCACTGTGGTGGATTAATGTGCGAATGTGTCAAAGTGCTTGTATTGTTCATCACCTGGAGGGCGAAAGGTTTTTTTTCCTTCTTCTCTACTGTGTTATTTCTTGCC
Source organism: Tetramorium simillimum (assembly GCA_011636635.1). Lineage (NCBI taxonomy): Eukaryota > Metazoa > Arthropoda > Insecta > Hymenoptera > Formicidae > Tetramorium > Tetramorium simillimum. Next base: position 10,127 of record VBVQ01002498.1, on the reverse strand, counting down.
GGGAGAATTAACTGATTGTTTAACAGGAATAATTACTCTCGTTTATTACGGTGTCTTGCAATTTGCCTATATACTTGATCTGTTTTTTACATAGTTATGTAAAACGTAATAATATAATAATTTAATTAGTTCTCATTATATAAACGCGAGAACAAGATTAAATTATTACCGTTTGGCTTTTACTGTTACAAGGTTTAGGTATAATATATTTATAATGAAATATAAATTACGTATAATGCATATTAGTTTCTTTCTTTTTCACAAATGTTTAATAAAAGGGATATTAAATCAGTTTTGATCATACATTTCATTTTGTAAAATAATAGAATAATTGATATTATTTAAATATAAAAAAATTAAATCAATTTTATTATTTTTATTACATATTTAAAAATATCATGTGTACATCCTATCAATTTTATCATTAAAAAGCTCACTAGAATAAGACTATCATGTTTCAAAATATAATCCGTAATATAATCAGCCAAAATTCTCGAAAGAATTAAGGCTCGGGATTCCCTGGCTATTTACATACTGATATCGCGCATTAACAAAATTCGTACAAAATTCCTGATTCTGACATTCGCGCACGAATCGTGTATCTGTTTGCTCGGACCATGCGTGTTTGCTTATGCATCCAAAGGGAATAGCTCCGAGCGAGGCAACCGATAGGATTCTAGATAGGGTGGACGAGAAAATTGGGAACGATCGGCAACTATTTGCCGAGTATTTACTCGTTGCCCGCGTGATATCCATGGCCGAGAGGACTCGTCCCGGCCATTCAGCTCGGTAGATATCACGCTCATTAAGTTAACGCTGCGCATCGTATTGAGAGCCTTCATAGTTAGCGAATGAGCGAATCTATATCACTTTCAGTATTAGCTCGTACTTAGCTTATCGGCCGAGACGAAACCGCCGCGTGGAACTTCTGCGAGGTTTGTTTTTTTTTCTTTCTTTTTAAATTCACATTACCCTCCTTTTGCATAGCCAGCTAAAGTAGTGTGAGCCATTAAAGCGCTCATTTACATAGTCGCGACTCAATTTTATTTGTTCCGCGGGCATCTCGAGTATATTTTCTACTTGTATTTCTGAAGGCGATCTTAGTTGAATTTATCGCCGATAGACCGATCGTGGTATTCTAATGCGGTGCCGAGCATGAAGTTTAATGTGCATGAATAACAGTCGGGGATGACTTTATTGCGCCTGCGGTTTTGAGCGAGTCGCGCGATCAATTCTAATTTGAATGCGAGATTAAATCAAACTTGGGTGCTAAATATGGTGATTCGATGTTATCGTGATGGACCTTCTTATTTGAGTTTGACGTGTTATTAAATTAACTCTCTTTTGATAAAGATTTACTTTACTGATACTTCAAAGGCGCCACCGCGGTATAATTACCAGTAAACCTTATTGCTCGCGATGAACATTTAAATTTAAAATTGCGTTTCAACTTCGATTAAAGTTACCGGACTCATATTTCACAAATATTCATGCTCAGGTAGACTCCCATGAATATTCCTCGCGATCTTGCGGCAAGATTGCGAAGAATATTTCACAACTTACATGCTTCGCTCTCGGATTCCTTTGAACATTCTGTATGAGTGCGGGAGTTATGCGAACAAAATAGAAGATTACAATTGCAGAAAATAAAGACGGTCTTATTACAAAATAATATTTATGTACTTGGAATTAATTTTTTTTTATAGAAAATAGATTTACACAAAAAACTGCACACTATTTACGTTAAAATAAGAAAACTAAACGATATTTTAAGCGCTATTTAAGAACATTTTTATTTTAATGTGAACTTTTTAATTCTAAATAATAATTCTAAATATTCTGCTGATTTTATGATTTAAATATTGCAAATTCTATTTTCAATTTAATATTGCCATTTTTGCACATTCTGCACAATTATCGAAAATCTTAGTTCCGCAAACATCGAGGAAAGATTTTTCTAAAATTGTTCTTTGCTGGTTGAGTTTATTTTAAATTCAAATCGTTCACCTGAACTGTTAAAGTGAACGAGTGACATCGTCAATATGTTCATTTCTTTTATGAAACATCATTAGATTTCCATGTTTGACGCGTCGACATCGAGGAAAGATTAAATTTTATTAGAGAATTTATTCGTGAGAGAGAGAGAAAGACGTATCGAGGGAGACAGAAAGCATCGTGTTTCTTCGCCACGGGGGGAATTGAAAGATTTGAAAAGACTGCACATTAATTTGAAATACCGATGCTAGCTTTATTGCTTTAGATATGCACTTACGCCGAGCATATGAATATCGCATGCCAGATTTATCAATCTCGAGTTTGCATTATTGGAATCCATGCCGCCCAATACGCGAACTGCTTGATTTTCTCTCGATCGCAAATCCCATGCTGATCGTGCGCATAAGCTTTCCGTGTTCGCGATAGCTGAAAAATTAGAGTGATTTTATATGTTAACGCACAATATATTAACGTGGACTATAAATTGGAGTGTAACACTGGAATGTCGAGCAAATCACAATTCCGACTATTAACTTACATTTCTCGTTATGTTTTGCTAATTCCGCTTCCGCAATACGCTGTATTTTCTAAACACAACATGCGAATATCATTGCGCAATCACAGTTGTAGAATTATGCAACAACTATTTTGCATTTTGACAGTCAGAATTGAAATTCTTGCTCGAGCTATCTCGTTGATACTTTGCTTAACTAGTTACACAAATTAAGCCATTTGCGTCCGTCTTGAACTGCGACTGATTTAAGTTAAAATTTGATGCATCTACTTGATTAAAAAAAGTCTTTATTATTACAAGATATGTTTATTTTAAATTTTTTTAAGTAATAGTGGATTTAAGTAAAATTGGATTTTAAATGACATAGTTAGATTTTGAATTAAAAAAAATAAATGTTAAAGAATAATTAATAATTTATCGTGCAACCTTAGAAAGAAATAATTAATAATTTACTGTGCAACCTTACGTGTTTTGCTCGTTGTATTTTTACAAATCGTCCTTCCTGAACGTAAACCTTTATTTAAAGCTTAACAAGATCGGCGCGATTGCGTGAGACATGCAACAATTTGTGATCCGTCATGTATAATCGCTAACTTCAGTTCTCGCGATATCTATGTTAATTACCGCTGCAATTCATGAATTAGAAGAGAGAAAGGCAAGACCTGAATTACTCCTATTTCTATATAAAATTCGCACTTGTACTTATTGAGATCCTAGTGAGCTCGACTATTAAATCGTCAGCATGTTACGTCAGGTTGTAATTTTACTACCGGTAATTAAATCGCGCCATCGTTAGCTTTACGTAACAAGTTGGTATTACGAGTCCGTCAATTCGCGAATTGATAAAAATGATTTCAGCTATACTTTATCGCTACATCAGCTATACTTTATCACATCCAAGTTATTGATATAACAAATAAAAGTGCTGCGGTAACCACCGCCGGGAAAGCTAATACCGGTATTATACAATTCCTTAAGAAATTGTTAGAGAAACGTTTTAACGGCGGAATGTTCCCGACGTCTCGCATAAGAACTTTCGGAAGGTTTACCTTGATTGCCACTAATAATATACTAAAGTTCACGTCCGGAGTAACGTTCCGTAATAGTAAAATAAGACGAACATGCTGATGGAACTCTTCAATACTAAACTTTTAAAGTGCAACTTTTAATTAGTGGTTGAATCCTTCGTTTCTTCGCTTACAGTTTCATTTGAGCTGGAGACTTTCGAAGAGAATTTCTAATTATACAAATTATATTATCACAATTTCTTCTAAAACATTAAAGTAAGCATTTTAGGAATTATTCATTAAATTTCAGCTTATTTTTTTATATAATTGATAAACTAATACGTTTAAGAGATATTATAGTATGGCATTATTGATTTTTAGTTATTAATTTGCATCGTTATATTAAAGTTGATAATTATTTATTGATAATTTTTAAGTTTAACATTTTTTTACTCGACGTCATTTTTAATATTTAACTTATTTTTATCTTAGTTTTACTTTACTTGTTTTCATTCGTGTTGGGTATGCAATGTGTATCATCTCTTAAATGCATTTGAAATTTAGGCGTGGCCGAGAATTTCTGCTCGTAACCTTTTATAGTGACAGGAAGAGGGATATTTTTTTTAGGGACATGTCATTTTTTCGCGCGTATTATTTCTGCTGACGACTTCTTTTCGAGGCTCGAATGCTATAAAACCGATCGCCCACATGCGCCGATATAAAGAGCTCTCGCGTTATCGTCCCGTCGTTTCGGTCACGGTGCAGACCTTAATTAAAGTTTCGCAACCGATTGCACGAGGAGAGCGGGAGTAATCAACGATCGCCCACGCAATCACTGATCGTGTCGAAGCCAAACTTCGGCATGCTTCACCGCATAATGGTACCGGCCATTGATCTGTAATGTTCACCATCAAACTTTCCGCCGTTTTGTTTCTTTAATCATCCGTTTCATTTCCATCTCCTTTTCCGCAGAGGGATAAATTTAGTTCTTTGAGTAGTTTGCATGTACACAGATTCTAACTTATTGTTAGCACACTATTTTTACGATTGATAACAATATAAATAATTGAGGAAAAGCGAAAGATGCGAGCAAAAGATAATATTTTATTTTGTTTCTTCTATTATAATCTATAAAAGTGATTTAGTAGAACATGCTCTCAATCACCTCTTTTATCGAGTTTATTTTTTCATATCTAACTCGATTTTTATAATAGGAGATTTATGTGACTACAATAATATATGAAAAATATAGAAAACTTTCTTTGAAAATTGGATTTATGCAAAAGAGGGGAATTTAGTTTTACTATTGCATTATACTATCAGAAAAAAAAGAGAAAATTTGATAATAAACGCATCGCTTGTTTAATTTGTATGCAATTGCAAAGTTGTATAATTCAACAGAATATGAAATATGTTTGGAATAGCAATGACAATCGCGAGGTCGCCGGAGGTAAATTTCGACAGATATGGTTCGATGCATATAATAGAATTATCTACGGATCGACGGTAGTGGATGAAGTTTCGGTTGCTTTATCACATTTAACTTTCGCCTTGTATATAGCTGTAGGTTAATTTAGCACTTTCCGTTTCGTTAAAACCGACAGAGAGTGCAGTATGTGATGAAGTCACGATTAAATTATCTTCAGCATTTTTAGGTTATTCGTAAAAATGCTACAGATAATTTTTTTTCTGACTAAATAATGTCACGTTGTAATTACTTAAAAGATATATTTTATTTTATTGAAGATGTAATTTCTATAAAATATTATACGTAACATAAACGTATCGAGGATTTGTATGAAATTATAAAAGATGTATTGAAATTTCGAGGAATTTTTTATTAAACTTGACAAGAAATATTTTGTTAAAATTTATTTTAATAATCCTTAGCTTTTAATTAGATCAATTAAATATTAAATGTTAAATATTGTACATAATTTAGTAGGAATAAAAATTCATAAATTTTTTTCGTTATCGCGGGAGTAGAAAGTAGCATACGATAATTTTACTTTTAATTTATTGAACAACATTTAATGAAGTTAAAAATTTATTATTTTCATCACTTTGAGCAAATTAAAAACTAGCAAGAATAAATTTACATTTATTAAAATTGCAATAATTTTTTCATGGTTAAAAGTATCTCTATAAAAATTCAACATTTTTTCCGTATCTTGTAGAAAATTTTAATTATTTCTAATTGATTTTATGGACTCGATGATTTTGGAAATAGTCATGCGTATTTTTGATACATCAAAACCTAAATCAAACTCTTTATATTTTGTCGTCAAAGTGTATTAAATACTATTAAATAATACTTGGAAAACTATATCTTAAGAAAGAATATCACGTATCTATATCACTATACTTATTTGTAGAACAATGTGATTATTATTACTTTGCAAACAAGATATTTTTCGGTAATAGTATCTGCTCTTTTGTTTTAGTGACAGACAACCTTGAAAATTCAATGATAAAATCAGAATGAGAACTGGCTTTTAAATAAAGTTTCTTAAAAGTCGCAGAATAATTGAAAACTGATATTACACTTAAAAATTTTTCGAAAATATAAAATTAGAATTTATATTGTTATAGAAACAACTATTAAGACAATAATTAAGAATCATTTGTCATTAAGTGTTGTTCTCTTTAATACGACATAATTTCAAATTGATACAATCTTTGTGTATGCATTACGTACACTGTACATTAATTGGAAGAAATGTTAAAATGTTAAAAAACTTCGAGACTCTTTACGTTATAAAGTGAAACAATATCTCCTAATTCTGAGTTTCTCAGATAATTTCCTAGAAATTGTCTCATTTATTAGGCGAACGTTCGTTTAGTGGGCCTTTTAATACTTCTACTGTTCATTCAGACTTGAATTACGTTAATGGATGACGTCTAAGAGATTGAACGCGTAAGGACAGAGGATCATTCAAGAACAATTACACTCAGTGGGAGGACTCTAATGAAATTAACTCGTCTCCGATAATTAATTAGTGTCCGTCACAGTGGCCTTCTTCGTCGACCTTATAAATGATCGCTATGCGCTTTGCACAGCGATTTTACGAGGTCTCGCGCTAAAATTGTTTAAACTTACGTTAATTCTGAGCAAATTGTTTGTTAGATCAATACATTTACACTTTTTACACAAAAGTTTAATATAAAGCAGTCATAATTTAATGTGAAAATGTTGCCTACCGTAACTTTTAACATATGTATCTTACAAAAGAGACTGAGAAAATTTTACGCAAATTAGGCTATTTTACATTCTACATTGCACTCTGCAAATCTTAATACATATTTAAACTGTGAAAGAAGCAATTCGTAACGCGTTATTCTTTCTACATAGAATGAACTTTTTGGTCACGCATTATTACATTCGAAAGAATTGTAGAGCGAGGTAATCGCAACAAGATTACAACGTTACGGAATCGAAAATTAGAGTAGAAACAGAATAAATTTTTAAAGCAAATCAAGTTCTGAGAAATGTCAACCTTGTCGCGAATTCCGCTCGCTTCAGATTTAAGAGTGAATAGTGTTAGCAAATAACGATTTAATAGCCAAAAATTGCAGTCGCCATATTTATTTATAAATTAAATTTATGCTGGTTTAGTAATGATATTTAATAAAAGGCTAAATTAATAGTTTGCAATTAAATTACTAATGTAATTTCTGTAACAATTTTTTTTGCATGCAAGATAAACGTGCAAACATTTAAAATTATAAAAATGCTAATTGAAGAATTTTAGGCATTGAATTCTTCATAACAATATTATTTTATTGCTTTTACAGGGAAAAAGAATTTACTCATTTTTATATTATTATATGCTTTATTTTCTTATCAATATCGATTATTTATAAGCAAATTGGCAAAATATTGGATACAGAAAAAAGATCTATATAAAAATTACTTTCTCAATCAAATAATATTTGAATTAGAAGTGATTCTTTTATTGAAGAGGAAATTATTTGTTATATACAATTACACATATCGAATATTTTTTATTGGAAATAAAATTAACGTTTGCATGAATCAATACTCCGCAATTATTTAAAGTTAAACGCGAGTGCAGCGTGTGTGGCCACAAGCTATAACCGTTTAACGGCATGAACGCGCATAATCAAGCGTCGTCGATTCGCGGTACAGATAATATCCGCGACGTGCAGACGCATCACCGCTGTCACGTCTCGTCGTCGCGAATAGGACAAGAGTGACGGTAGCGAAGGTATAGAAAGAACAAGGAGAGATAGCCACGGAATCTCGATACTTACCACAAGATACTCGATCTCGGCGGAAAACGGGGACAGGTTTTGCTGGCCTATTATGGATCTTCGATCTCTCGGACAGCAATCGCGATACTCTTCCTGTATCGCGACAACCGCGATGGCTTATTAATCTTGTAGAACAGTTCTTAGAGAACAGGCCGGCAGTCTGTATACAAACGTGAATTTATAAAATGTTGTGAATTCTTTTTTTATTTATTGCAAAGAACTGTCTCACTTTAAATAAAATGTTCCACGAGAAGGAACATGTTATTTAAAATCTTATTATGGTATTTAATTTAAATATATTTATTCAAGTTGGAATACGTGCATTAATGAGAAAATAAGAAATGAATTACAATTAATTCGTATCAGCGTATTTTAACTGACCTCTTTCATCAAGGATTACAGTGTTAAATATCGTTTTATAACATTTACAGTAGCGAATGCTAGACTTCTCGTTTACACGCCTCGTATTTGTCGCGCCGGTTTCGGGTGAGAAAACGCATATAGCAAAGCGCGGTTGCAGTGCAATCAGGGGGCGGCGAGGCATAACACGGGGGGGCGATGATGTATTAATACCATTATCGCCCGATGATCACCTGCGCCCCAAACTAACCCCGGCAACGCTCGCGTTATTAAAGGGCGCGCGCGTCGCGACGCTTTCCGACCGGTTCATTTAATCATTGGCCGATCATAATTAATCCACTTTCATAATCGGGCAATTAATCGCGGCGTACATTTCGATTTCTACGACTTGCAGTTCAAAGTCCCATTCCCGCGAGCAATATTTAGTTAACGACGGACCGTTTCTTATGTAAATTGCGCGGTGCGATCGCCTCTACTTGTCGTAATTATCTCGTAGTTGAATTCATCCGGTTTGCGGGATAGTCCGAGATCTCGGGAAAAGGATAGCGCAATCGACCGGCAAGAAGCGTCTAGCTTGCTTTTTTTTTTTCACTCGTTTTCTTGCGTCTCCGTCTGACCGGCTCCCAACGTTATCTTCGCTTTTTAGCCCTTGCTTGATCATTTAAAGACACATCGTGGAACCAACAGGTAAAAAGATGGTATTAAGCCAGGGCTTTTTTGTTGATGCAGTGGCTCAGTAATTTTACGAATTCTTTATGTTTATGACGAAAAATAAAGTGACTGGAAAATCTTAAGAGCGACCGGCGGATTCATGAAATCTAGCATAATCCTGATATTTAGCGGAATATTTTACATAACATTTTCAAAATTCATTTTCATAATATGAGTTACCTAACAGCATGAGATAAAGAATAATTTAGTACTGCGCTATATTTTTACTTTTTACATATAATTTTTACAAGCTTTTCTCGCGAAATATATGAACATAAGCGAAGCATAAGGAAAGTTTTTAACAACTTGTTTAATAAAATTTTCAACTTTTATAATATTTTATTATACATATAACTTTTCAGCATTCATAAATCTAAAGGCGTAATAAGAACCCTTGAATAATTTCTTAATAATTATATTTTAATATGTAATTTAATAAAAAATAAGTTCATTCCACTTTCTAATTGTCCAGAGACATTTCATATATTTTTTCCGCCGCGAGTTCTTGGAATTCAGTTCGCTTACGATCGCTTGAAGCCGTCGAACGACGATAGTTTCGAATGTGGTACCCCCATGTCCCTCTTCAGAACAAGCACGGCCCGAACAAACTCCACCCTTTCTCATCGCTTGCTCTCGACACCCTCAACTGATTTCACAGTGGCGTGCTGCCGTCTACCATTGTGAGCGGGATAATTACGCCTCATTAACAAATAGCCTTCTTTGATGTGGAAACCACGTGCACATCGGGGTAGAGAACGATTGTACGGACCGCTGGCTCATCCGGGTGTGATGCGTACGATACGAATAAAGGATACGAGACACGCTGAGGGAGTGACAGTGAGCAAAGGCGGAAGGAGAGGAGAGAAAAAAAAAAGGAGTGAAAACGGAGGAGAAACGTGTCGACGATGCGGTCTGAAAGAGCGCGATCGATATTTGCAGCATGCAGACTCCGACGCGTTCTCGTCTATTTTATTTTATCTTTTTCTAGAACGAGAGTGCTTGAGAGACACACATTGAAAATGCATTCGAGTGTTAGGATTTCCGAATTACTTATTCGACTATAAATTCCATTTCAATCTTAATTGAATTAACTAGCGAAGAAAATTTTCTGTGTTTTAATGTATTAAATATTGCATTTCAAGAGAAGTTGTGTTGAATTGCGACAGTTGTAACCGTAAATATAATAAATATATACATATATGTATTTTATTTTAAAAAATTAAAAAAAGTTAATCAATAAACATTGATAATTTTCATTAAAAAAT
>VBVQ01002497.1:0-24518 GCA_011636635.1 Tetramorium simillimum | reverse complement strand
GCGTTTATCCGCCTAATTATTTTTATCTAAGCGTTCAGTTAGTAAGAATTCAAGGGCAATGAAATCACTACCGTCTGGACACGCCATTCCCTCGTCGCCTTCTGCTCGCGTTTCCCCCTTTCCTCCACCGCCACCGCCAACTCCGCGCCACCGCCGTCGCCCGCCTCGTCGAGCCGCGGCGGCCGTCGTATACTTGGTGAACGCAACTAATAACATCTGCTTCTATTTTTGCGCTGGCCCGAGTCCAGCGTTTTACTTTTTAAAAGCCGCGCGCCTATGACGAACGGCTGGATGGATCATCGAGCGGAAGCCCGGGCGTGGGGGGCCGAGAGTGAAACGAGCCGGTTATTCTGGACAAATTATTGTCAAAGGGCGAGAAAACACCTTCTGCCTGCGAGCTACTTTGTTCCTCATAAAAGGCGTTTTATAATGGCCATCGTAAAAATATTTGATGCTGTGCTTTAAAACGGCGGCGTGTTTATAATAAAAGTGTTAGGTCGTTGGGTACCAAATAGACCGCTCACAAGTGCAAACTCTGCTGTTAATGTCGCCTGTCCTCTTGTAAATATGGGTGTCCTGACGTGCCCGCGTCGCGCGGTCGCTGCTTAGCGGCAATTGCGAAAACTTCTCAAGATGCCGAGATGATTAAGCGAGATCGAGAGAAACACGCGTCTCTTTCTAGCGAAGCCGCAGACTACCGCCGATCGCTATGGCTTTGAACTTAAGTGATTTATACCATCCCTCACCAACCAAAAAGTGAGAAAAATGTGCAAGATTGATCTTTGCGTCCGCTCGACAATGTCCACCTGTTTTCGCGTTATTTTACTGCTACGCTTTTAATTCATCGTGCAAGCACTGCAGTCATCTTGAATCCACAAATTCAAAATAATACAAATTTCTCCAACAAAGTAAACTAATTTTTATTAATGTCTTCTTCTTTTAACGGATAAGAAATAAAACATTTATTTTAAGATCGAAAGAAGAATTTTCTTTCCATTATATATCCGATTTCTAAAAAGTACTTTTTCTGCACAATCTCTGAATTTCTTATAACAAACTTTATATAACTATTAACTAGATGTGATATTTTCAAATGTACGTAATAAGACGGTGAACTACTTTTAAATACCAAAGTGATTTCTACTTTTACATATTATATCACGGTAATTAACAATAACTTGTACGTAATATTGTGGAAAGACAAAATTATTATACTCTAACAGTCGCCGTATTTGTCTCGCATCAATTAAAATGGCAAAATAAACCAGTCCAGTATGCGGAGACCGCAGCTAGGCGAAGAGATCGCATCGATCATCGCTACGAGGAATTAATTTACGCAACGTGCAACGAGAGGAGCTTTGCCGCTAATTAAGCTGATTAATAAGCATTATTCGATTTTTATGCCATGGGAGCGACTGCCGATAAATGGGTTGAAGATAAATTCTCATCGATGTCCGTCTCAAAGACAAAATTGTCATACGGTAATTCCATCCTCAGATGTAATATATTTCAACGAAGAAGTTAATATTACGCAGGTTTATCGCGAATTAATTACACTCGAAGGGTGCATGTTCTGATCTTCGTAAATAATAAATGTAAAATCTTATTTGGTGTACATGTATAAAAAAAAAATCTCAGAATATTCAATCTCTGAACATTTTTTCTCCCCTCCATTCTCCGCGCCACCGGAGCAGGACTGTATGCAACCCATCTTTTTTCCGTTTGCAGTCATTAATTTCCGTCGGAATCATATTAATCGCTGTAGGGCTGCGCCCGTGAAATTACTAGACGCTTTAACCACCGGCTGTCCAAACCGAATTCGTCCGCAGCGATTATTATATCGCGTCCTGAGGTCTAATGCCGGGTATTCCGAAAGCTAGCCAATTAGTATCGTCGATTTGGATGCTTTAATGAGAGTGCGGTTTCATTAGCGTATCGCATCGCCCTCACGGTTCGTGATTTGTGAAATAGAAGAGGAATTCTTAACCGGACGAAGATATCGCGAGTGATTATAGCGCGATCGTTCAAACGTCACCATGGCCGGCCGTTTGAAAATTGGTACCTTCGTCATGCGACCTTGAAAAATGCGTTATTCACGATCGAGATCACATAAATCTTTCGAAAAAGGGCAGAGGCTACCCGCAGGGCTCTTCTGCAAGATATTCGACGTACAAATTAAATCGGGCATTCCACATACGGCCAATATTTTATGTTCCATCCAAACTGCACTGTTTAAAATTTCCGATTTCTCCCGTATTATCGAGTTCTTGTTCTTCAGGACGACAAAATGAGTCTCCTTTCGTCTCTTTCGCCGGCCGTCGTTCCCGCCACGGCTTCTCCGGCGGTAATCACTCGTTGAATAAACGGTGAAAGTCCATGTAATAGGACGCGCGATTAATACGCCAAGGCGATTGATATGAGAATCACTCGAGGATCTCCCAAGGCAATTAAAACGGCGCGTTACGCACGACGCTGTCATTCGATCAGACGCGACGCGACGCGACGCGACGCGATACGACGCGATGCGTTCGTTCCCACCGTGTGAGGAGATTCTCCAAGATTGGCATTCGTCCACCCTCGGGAGGGTTGCCTTCGGGCGACACTCACCGTTTCCTGATTTTGTCGCGCTCCCTTACGTTCCCCCTCGCTTTTTCTCACGCCAGTCAGCCCGCGTCTTTCTTCCGCGTCCTGCTCTTAGCCCGCGGCATACATCGCCATTTCGCATTATAGTTCTATAACCGACATCGTCGACGACGTCGACGACGACGACGACGACGACGACGACGTGGAAGCAGCGTCAGCGGCAGCGTGCAATTAAGGGGTTGATTGATGTTAATTCAAAGGGTAATTAAGAATGTTGCGCATAAAAATCCAGTAATTTATGGTCATTGGGGATAATTATATGTTGACCAGCTTGTAATTGCAAGCGCTTCGTGGTATAGTGCGCCGTACAAGCGCCCAGGGTTCGCGGGCTAGCTACCTAGTGCGCGATGGGAATGTATGAGTGTGAGCGAACCTCTCGGAGGTTCATGTGCGGGCGGGGATATACGGTCTCAAATCGCGGCTTATTATAGGGGCCAGTAGATAAGGTGGGTTTAGAAACAACCGGACGCCTCTGGCCAGCAGCTAGTTTCTACGTAGCCGCCGACATTCTCCTCGCGATACGACGCCGCTCCGGGCTATGAAGGTGTGTATAAACCACCCGAAGCCTCCGAGGCGGTCGCGATTTACGAGGCCGATCCCCGACCGCCAAGACGGCGGTTTTAGAATTCTAGGCCCGGTCCAATTCACGCGCGACGCGACGCGACGCACAAATCGCGGATGCTGCGTGTCTGGGGTGCGCACCGCGTGCGGTGTTCAAGTCGCCGCTATAAATAACCGGACGCGGATAATCGCCATATGGCCACGCATGCAGCGAACCACTGACCGTTTCTTCGTAGCGCTGATGATGCCTCGCCTTCGATTTCCTGGTACGAGTCTATTCGTCGAGAGCTTTTCGCCCGAGCCGCGAATTGCGCGTTTCCAATTTCGTTTCTTCAAACGGTGACGCAGAGATCGGGAATCCCCTGAATCGCATATATCTAATCTGAGCTCCAACTTCTGCATAACTGTAATTTTCGGAGCAATCAACAGATGAGGTTTGTTAAAAATAAAAAGAAAATTAAAAAAAAAAGAACTCTTCGGTCTGTATTCGTCGATATGGTTGAAAGGGTGAACAACACGATAAAAGTGCGTGTGGCGTGTGTGGGCAACCCTCCTACTTAAAACACCGCCAATAAAAAGATCCCAGCGGGACCAGTTGGCAACCGCCCATCGCGACATTGTCCTTGCCGAGTCTCTCTTTTTTTCACGATCCTGTAATCGACCAGGCGTCCTAATGGCAAGGCATAATCGTGGCTTTGTGGCGTCTAACTGAGCATTAACGCTAAAGAGAAGTAAGAAAGGAACTCGCGCGCGCGCGCGCGCGCGCGAGCACGTGAACGTGCTCGTGTATGGTCGATTCGGATTACCCGATGGATACTCGCGCCGGTTAGCTACGATCGAGCAATAAATGCAATATAATAAGCGTACGATAGATTAAACCGCTTCGTGCTACCCCTCTGTATAGCAGTTTCGCTTCACCAGCACGAGCGAGCATAATTAAGGTGAGCGTACAAAGAATCCCGGCCGCATCCGTGTTGGTTAATTCGCATCGACCTTTAACTCGCGTACGTACATAGGCATATCGGCTAAGGTAATGGCCGTTTCGTGCGATACCATTCTGTCAGAAATCCGAGGGGCTTTGTCCCGAGTCACGAAACGCAAGGATTAAACTGAACAGCGCACCGTTAATGCGACTGTGCGAACGCTCCGTCGAGATTGACGCTCCGGTTGCGGGGTATGCGTGCCGTAGGAGCGTGTGCGTGAGCGCGTAACGCGCGCATCGGCGGGCGCGAGAGTGCCCATAAATCGGCGCCGAAGGGGTTCGGCATCAACACGCGTTATCCAAGACGCGATATTTTACGCCCTCGTCGGAATTCTGCTGTTACAAACATTTTGCATTATTCCGGTGAAATTCTTTTTCGAGAGACGGTAATCGAAGCGAAAGCTAATCCCGTATACAGAAATGAGTTCAGCGGACGAAAATAGAATTGTATGCGCGAAAAGATTCTGACAATGACGGAGAACGTCTATTATTAATTCGTGTCACTTGAATTAGAGATGCGATTTCCCTGCTTTATTCAAGAAAACGATACTCACACGTCTTTCGACATCGTGTCTTGCGAATTCGATTACAAGTATCACTTACTAAGTTGAAACGTGCCACCGCGACGCGAAAAAAGATGCCTAACGGTTCCGCGCGATCGTATCGTCGGAGGCGCAGGAAGAATATTTTATGCTTTACGGCGCCAGCGTCGTTGAGGTTTTGCCGGATAAAAAAAGTGTCAGCCCGCTGGCTAAATCAGAGCTCCGAGTGCATTAAACTCCGAATTACCACAAATAGAACTTTAACCGCATATGCCCATTATAATGGCACCCCCTGCTGAAGATGTATTTACGTACTAAACCGTCTTCTCGTGGCTCACGCTGAGTTGTCGGAATTAACATCTGGCTTCAAAAACACGCTACTCGGTCCATTGGAACCTTTTTTCTCATTCTTATAGGCTAACTGTTCCACTGGAAACGCTCTCGATTATTTGCAGATAAATGCACATTCTTGTTCTTAATGGCTTAGTTATTCTCAGCTATTAAAAGGCAAATCAGTTAAACATTTTGCTATTATACGGCAGAGAAAATTATACATTTTCAAAGAACGGAAAGAAAAATATGGATTGACGGCGATTTAAGGGATTACAAAAAGCTCTTTTGATTCGTTGATATTTTCTCCTCGTTTGCAAAAAGAACCGCTGGTAGCGTGTTGGAGACGGAATGATTTTGAAAGTGGTTTTACATGTAAATTAGGTCTATTAAAATATCAGAATATAATTTAGCCGACATTTAAAAACACGAGGGCCGAGGTAACTCTCTATCCGTCAAATCGTAAGCCGCTCCGAGCTATTACGTGCGTGCGTGTTTCTTCATGAATTATTAGAATTAATGAGCTCGCATACACATTGCTTTCTTTCTACAATGTTGCGAAGGCCAATCATAAATATACTGGCGGGGAAATTTCGGAGTAACAAAGCAACGTTTTTATGCCGCAAAATTTGTTAAGTCATTAACGTATTTCATGCAAGTGGCATAATTTAATATAATGTAGCATCAAGCTTTTATAGCAATTTCTTTATCGTCAACGAATAATAATATTAGCATTTGTGTAAAATAAAGAGCTTCTCTCATACTTTTCTCCTGTAACATGCATAAAGAATTGATAGGAATAGGGCTAAAAGAAATTTCGCAGTGTACTTGCAATTTACATAAGCAACATATAATCGTTAGATAGTAGTGTGTGAAACGACAAATAAGCGTAACGCCTCATACTTGACACGCCGAGTTAGCAGCAAAACTTTTTTACTCGGAATGATTTCCGAGTCGATAATCGATGAAGATTCTTGGGCGGAAAACAGAATAGCGCGACTGTAAAGCGAGCTCGAAGTGGGTAAAGTTGTAGAACGAAATGTTATCGTGCGCCGGATTGTCGGCAGGGGTTGAATCGGGTGAAGGGGAAGCCTTGAATGGGGAAGCCAACGAGAGCGGGACCAAGGGTGGTGAGAACAAGAGGGAAGAGAAAGGGAGAGAGAGAGAAAGAGAACAAAGAGGGATGCAGCGAAAAGATATAAGAAGGGGATTCGTTTTCTTGACCTCGGCAACAAATATAATAATCCTAACGATTTCCGATTATGATTTTCTCAAATTAATTCGTAACAAAGAAAATTCTTGTCGGTCTTTTCTCTATAATAATAAGTAATTAATAGTTTAATGGTGACAATAAAATAATTCGTTCGAGCTTTCTCTCAGCTAATTTTCTTTTCTCGATTTTCTTGATTAAACCTTTGGCGACTTAACGACGGACTGTCGTAAAAAATTATTGAATAATTCTCGATTTCTCTTTTTCAATGACGCGTAGTATGTAGAAAGCTTAAAACAAAGGCTCATTTTAGCAAAAATTCGGCATCGTTTAGTCAAGATGAAACGCCTCGCTTTCTTTGTGTCGATTCCGACGCGCCAAGCTCCAACGATATCGCGAGTCAAGTGTTTCCTTTGGGATTTTCTGCTTTCAACTCTCTGCATCTATTCCCACCGACAATGATTCGCTCGGCCAACCTCAACTATCTCGCTTCCACTTTTGGTGGCTAGAATTTACCGCTCTCCCTCTCTTCCAACTCTTCCAACCCTCTCACTCGCCAACCCTCCGTGTTCCCGAGGCGGCAAGCAAAGAACTCTCCTACCCTTGGGCAGCTCACACTGATTTTCCACCCTCGTCACCCTTCCCGTCCACCACTATCACCCCCTCTTCCTCTACCTCTGCTTCTGCCTTCTCTCCACCCCCAGAGCTCACGCCGTCACTCGTAGTCACGCCACCAACACGTGCTCCTGTTTACCTCTCCGGTCATATGATCGGGAGATGACGCTATGTATTCAACGATATTGCCATTTAATTACAAAAACATCTACCGACATATCTCGTTCGATCGAAAAAGTTTGAGTGGGTCAGAAATATTATCAAAAATTGATTCGTAAAAGAGGAACAAGAATGATATTGCGACACGTAGACATACGTAATAAGGATATGTAAAGTTCAATATTGCTATCTCATTACTTATGAGCCATTAGCAAATCCGTTATTGAATTTTATTGGGGTCTTGCGCAAACTTGGATTATCTAATTTAATATACTCGACGCAGTCTTATACTCGGATTGTCGATAAACAACATTGTTTCTTACACAATTTATGTAAAATAAGTTATTTCCCCGACGATTGTCTTATCGCACAATGGATTATTGCTTTGCCATATATATATTTTAAACTCAATATCGTTTCCTTTACGAAATACCATTAACTTTCTGACGTAAATGGAGAATAGGTTTCTTTGTCAAATCTCAGAAAATGATTAATTAATTACCCGAATATTTCCAAATTCCATTGTATTCCTATTAAAGTAAAACTATTATCTCTTCTCTCGAATTATATAAATTTAACTTTTACTTTTAACATCTTAACAATTATATGCACTCAGAATAAGTGATAATATTATATCGGACATTTTAAAAATAGCCTACATTACATTCCTGCTAATCATGATAATTACTCGTGTATTCTTATCTGATATAATATCCACATGATATCTCTCCGCATTTCTCCACAAAAGACAGTGAAGACTAAAAGAATCTTGCACGACTGCATTACATTTACGTGCTCGGCCGATCCCTTAATTAGCATTTCCAGGTCACACACTCGACGTCGACGTGAGTATACGCGGGCGCGCATAATTATCGCGCTAATTATTAGTACGTAGCTAAGTATCTGGATGAAATTATCACCGAGTTGAAGTGAAGTGTAGAGAACGAAACACTGTATTCGATCCCCTGCCGGCAGAATTCCCGCGTGACCAAGCTTTGGGAGAGGAACTTCCTTAATTACCGAGATTAACTTAATGATATCGAGCCGACGATTATCGCTCACGAGGCACGCAATTGCCGCATATGAATATGCGCGCGGCAATGAAAACGGACAGACGGATGACTTCTCTATTTTTTTTTCTACCAGTCATTTCTAAGTTTAAACACGATCGAAGTCTTAATGTCTACCCAACTTTTATTAATATCAAATTTAATGTATTAACAATAAACATTCACAAGCGCGAAAAAAAGAATGCGCCGTTTTTAAAAGGTTGCATTTAATTGTTTTTTAATTGTCTCCTAAAGCTGTGACACGAAATACCTAAAATGTGAAATTAATTAATTTCCATTCCCGTGTCTGTTCCCGAGGTCGATCTAAACGCGCTTACACGCGTGTGCATGTGGTACATGCGCAGGCGCGTCCGTACACGCGGCTAATCGGTGTGCGAATGTGAGACTACACACGTGCAGCCGACCGGGCGCGCATTTAGAAGACCCGTCTAATTACCGAGATTAGCCTAGGCTTATAATAAGCAGGAGCAAACTCGTGCCTGACACTCACCTGAGGCGATCTGTGACTGATGTATTTGGGACGTCGTCCTGACGCGGATTTATTTAGCGGTTGTTATTTATCTCCGCCACGGTGCAATTCCGTCGCGGTTCGTACCGGTCTCCGCCGATCAGCCGATTTGTCTTGCCCTCGTTCCTTCTCCGATCCGCCGCGTTTATCTGCCGACTGATCCGTCTTAATTCCCTCCGAGAGAGCCTCCTTCTGCCGCCACCTCACCTCGCTCGCGAGTTTCACGATCTTCCGGTAATTTTCCTACGGCGAATATTAACAGGCCGTTCTACGAGGAGTAGCGAGTCGACGTCGAGAAACGGACGATTCACTGATACATCGGCCGCCGGTGACATCAGCCTACTTAATTACGACGGGTAATTGCGAGTAATTAGGAGCGATCAAGAAGCAAACAGTTAATCGCCCGCTGCTTCATAAAACACTACTCGATTGATCCCACCTCTTCGTCCTGTATATCGCCCAAGACGATATTCGTAATTTAAAGAAACACGGAGGACGACGAATGTTTTTGAAAACTTTCGATTTTCAAACTGTTTTCCGGACGATCGGAGTGCTTTGGAAAACAAAAATGATATTTCGCCAAGTTCGCCGAGTTCGATCCTTGACACAAGATGCTCGGGCACGTCACACGTAACCAGCAGATAGCACGCTTTCCTGTGTAATGTGCTTTTAATTATTCTATTTGCGCGCGTCAAACCATGCACTTCGTAGTTGTTGTCCGTAACGTGTAATTTCACGTTGAAAAACACTGATTGTCCACGTGATGATCACGCGCGCGTCGTAATTATCAGCGCACCTGTCGCGATAATTAGAAGCTGATTAGTGCCATAGTCCTCGTATCATCGCTTTCTTCTGTTCAACGGCATATATCCTATCCGAGGACATGCGTCTCTTGTCAGAGCCGGTGGGTCCTGACCCTCACGCCAATATCGTCGTGTCCTTTAGTCGCCGTTTGATTAATTTCCTTTCACCCGTTCTACGCACTTGTCGCGATTTAACGTTTCCGTGCATTTACTTGTGATTTACCTTCGATGAACGCGAAGGAAATCGGAACGATCGTCACGGTCGCCGATAATTTTAGCTGCTAATGGAGCGACGCAATTGTCAACAGAGTCAACCTCTCGACCTGCAATTTCTCCGTTCGCACGTTTCACTGGCCAACTGTCACAGAGTGTTCACCGCGCTCAACTGTCCCCGCGAGGCGCACCGAAAGAAGTCCCACCCCTGCGGCCACGTGCTGGATAGGCCGGACAAATCGGCGCACGCAGCTACAAGTTTAAACTCCCTTATCACTGTCTGGCCCACAAAAACACTAGCTTTTCACCAACACGTTGCGAACGATCCTTGCGAAGGAGGTGTCGATCATTCGATCCCGTCTGGTTCGTCCCCTCTGGCGATTAGCTCGAGAGCCCGCCGATCTCAAGTAAAATTCTTCCGCAATCGGCACTGTGAACGACGATCCAGATCCCACACAGGTACGGGGTCTCGGAGAAGGTGGTCGATTCACTCTTTTTCGTCTCCTCGCTCGGCAGCGTGGTCGTGCACGTTGCGCGGTTGGAGCTCGACGCGAAAACTCGGACCTGAACCCTGACGGTCCGCAGTCTGGCTGCGTAGTGGCCCCGGCGTACAACCGAGGGAAGAACAGCCCGCCGTGACGACTCTCCCGCCTGGTGGATCGTTGCCGTAGAAGGGGTAACGGAGGCGGTACGATGGGCGGTACCGATGCGCGGAGGTGGTCCGCGAGTTACTCGCGAGATCCCGTTGTTATGATTGTTATGAGTGTCCGAGCTGCCTCCCGCGATGCACTTTGGGGGTGGTACAGCCGCGAGAGGTACCTCTGTCCGTCTCTGTTTTTCCAGCGTGTTCCCGTCTCGCTCGCTCTGTAATATAACCACCACGAGCTCGAACGAGCTCGTAACCGTGATGCAAATCAGCCCGACGGGGCTGGTGAGTTCGCCAGCGGGGATGCCCGGGAGGAGCGATCGGCACTGAGGACTGATACGGACTCTCCGAGAGACCGCCGAGGGAGGAAAGAAGATGATCGGCACGTACCTAGCAGTGTGATTTTAAGGACTAATTGGTGGAATCAAGAGATACTCCGGATCAATGCTGTCTGTTGGACAGTTGGGCGGTAAGAAGATCGCTGGTATCACTGGAGAACGCTTTGTCAGCGACGTCGTACGTTGTAAAGAAAAATTGAATAGATTAGAAAAAAAAAACATTTTCATCATTATTTATGATTGGTGACGTTTAATAGAAATAAAAAAGTCTTTACATTCGCTAATCAGACTTGTAAAACTTAAATTTATAAGAAAAACTTCGTATATAAATTCAAGAATAACTTATAATATAGTTTTTCTTATAGTAACGTTTTTATAGTATCATGGATATAATAATGAAGACATGAAATGTTCTCTAAACATTAATATAGCATTTCATTGCGAATACTCGGCATAATAAATTAGTATAACGTCTTCAATCAATAAACATCTTTTTCTTAGTGTCTTTATAAAATGGCAATATTTTTCTCACATATTTGTGTTAAATCATTGAAAATTACAAGAAGGAAGAGTTGTGAAAATCGTTTCCTATTCATAGATTTCGTGACTATTTATGAAATAAATTTACTACCTAGTTTGAGTAAAAATGCGTTAACTTTAATTAAAAGCACGTCAAAGATGATTGACGTATCTACTTTCTTCTTTTTTGAGATATCGGGCGTAAAACCGTAATGATAAGAATATGATAACAAATGCATTTTACTAAAATATTTTATCTCTAGTCCTATCAGAAAAATTAATATAATCTCGATGATGATGATGTCACTTCAAGCGTTGTTTAAGATGGATGGAGGACATAGAATCTTGTCATAGAATTGTGACAGACATGTGACAGGTGCGTATTGCGGAAATGACAGTTCATTTCTACATCAATTCCTGTCACGTAATTACGAAGTTTGAATTACTTTATAGTAACCGAATAACTCTACTGATATCATTAGAATCATGCGGTTATTAACTTTTATGGATAATTACCCGTGCGTCGGAACGCGACATTCTTGCGCATTGCAACCCTCTGACGATGTAACCAGAAGGGTACCATGAGAATTATGAAGTTTTAATGACGCTTTAACGAGTTAATATGAGATTTTTTAAATTAAATATACTATTTTCAGTAAGATTTGTACAAAGTACGTTTTAATGTTATTTAACTAAAACATTATGCCTGTTGCATGAGAAATTTTCACATACAATATCAATTTGGTATTTTGACTTCAATAATATTTTAATATTAAATTATTATATTAAGTTTTTTTATAGATTACATAGATAGATTAAGTGTATTGCGAAATTATTATTATAAAATATAAGCTGGAAGAGACTTGGATGTATTAGATAATTAGAATATTAGATATAAGAAACTTAGATATTTTAGTGACATACGAAAAGGTTAGAATTATTTCTACAACTTTCACACTAATTTCAATTCATTTCGTGTAATTCGTGCGATTTCGATATCGAATGTTATAAATTCCAGTTCCGTTCTTAATTCCAAATCAGAGCGAAATCACTTGACATGATTCGATTACAAATCCATTCCGACGCGTACAAAACTGTAGGCGTACGAAGTTACACGCTGCGCGAGCTGGAAGGGTGCGTTTATTAAGATAGAATTTTACCCCTTTCCTGCCTACGTGCCGCCCTCGCCGACGCCACTGACACCGTCCACCCTCGGTGTTTTAATGTTCTCCCCTCAATTTCTCTGACGTCGACCCCGATCATATTTCGGCGTGATTCGATCCTTAGACACGATTCGAACAGCCCGATGGCCAGTTTAGTTTAAAAATCAGTTCATTTTTCCTTAAAATTTTTTCTGCAATTCCTATTTTTTAAAATAAATTCTAAATTAATACAGTTATGTAATATAGGTTATTTAAACATTGGTTTTCTTCTGTCGATTACGTAGAATTAGTGATTACATTCTAAAAATCTCTAATAACAAACTTTTCATTCATTTGCTTAATAAATTGCAATCCGCTAGAGTAAAAACATTAATCAATCTATATATTATGTTGTCATAGTATGATAAAATTTTGATGACATGATTAGTTTGAAATGAAGCATATTAAATTTTAAAATTTGAATACTGCCAATAAATAACGTGAGTTATTTATGTTCATCTATAACCAATGTAATTATTTGCTATGTTTGATAAAATCACAATAAGATTGATAATGATAAATGTAGCATTTGGAACATTGTAAGAAGATATTTTAAAATTGAGCATAGACGGATGTTAAATTTATAGTTAAATTTATATTTTAGTGTAGATTCGGCATAAATATGTAGCCAAATGATAATCTTAAATAATGATCCTTCTTTAATCATCTTTTAATCTTTTCTATATTAAGAAGCATTACTGAAAGGACTTTAGCAGAACGAAACGATTAATATACGGCTATAGAGTCATATTATCACGGGGTCAATGAAATTCAACGCGTGTATCGCGCTCGTCCTTTTTCCCCGACGAGCGTGTACGTCGAGCATCGACGTAGAAGAAGGGAAAGTCTCTTACACGAAATATACGAGGAAATGAATGAATACAGCCGTCCTTCTTCCACTCAAAGGTCCACGTGCTTTTCACATATAACTCGTCCCCGTGGAGGCAGGAGTGTAGCCAGCTGGTGGTTGAAGTTGTAGGAGTCGGCAGGATGTGGGTCTCTACTCTCTCGCCCTGTTCCTTCTATCCCGCTTTCCCGCTTTCCCGCAGACGTCCCTCTCGCTCGCGCCGTATCAGCGACACTCGTCCCACTTCCTGCGAACGCATGCCTGTCCCTTTCCCGCCTTCCGACGATCTCCCTCGCTCTTCTTCCACACGCCGCCGACTCATCCCCCGTGCTAGGGTGCTTCGTCTTTCTCCCCCGTCCCACCGGATCGATTAAAACTACAAAGTGTTGCCTCTCCATCCGTTGGTACGCTCATTCGTGGTCGACTACATTGCTCTGGCACTCTCCTGGCGGCACTGGGTTACCAACTCTTTCCCGGTTCTCTTTCTCTCTTTCTCTCTCTCTTTCTCTCTTTGTTTCTCCACTCGCGTGCTGTTCCGTCTTTTTCCTTTCAGCTCCACCGCCGTCGTCTCTTTTTTCGTCCTTTTATCGGAGGATCTCCGTATTCATGGGCGTTCGCTTCGCTTCCTGATAATCCCCGCGTAAAACTTCTCTGTCCCGTCGGGATTGCCCTCACGCGCACTACCTTTTCCCCCTTTCGTTCGCGTGAGGGGACATTGGTCGTGCGCCACTTCTCACCTCCAAGTTTTCGTTTCACGAATATGAAACAAAAGACTTCTTTGCATTCGTTTATTCAATTATTGATGATTGACGATCAAAGATATCCTCGAAACAGAGATATCTTTGAAACACGATTTGAACATTGAATCAGTTTCTTTCACCGTAGACTTCTGTCACTTTACTCATGTCTGTTTTTACTTATGTACATTTTCTCAATCTCGCATTTAATCATTTGGATATTTGCACCAATGTAAAATCTCAGTTTGCCGCAAATGGTGGCAACATCAAGTTGATTTAATTAACGTACTAGTAGCAAAATAGACATTCGCCAATCGATTTTCGGTTAAGTACAAGCACTTACACAGAAATAAAACATGTAGTCTCTGTAGTAGCAAGCCAGGAAGATTAGTCAGATCTTCCTCCCGGGTGAAAGGTAAAGCGCGATTATATCCCCAGGGCCCTGTCAGTATCCTTCCCGGAGCCTTGCTCGCTTTAAGTCGCAGCAACGTGGCTAATAACAGAGCCAGTGAAGCCAAGCGGTCTTTACGACCATCTTCCCAGAAGTATAAACCCTGGACCCTCGCCACCATTCGTCCAGCTACGTCCCACCTTTCCCGGAGCATCGTACGGGGCCGCGAAATTTTGCAAGGGCTAATTAATGCGAAAGGCCCCGACAACAAAGTTGCTCGCGTGATCGCTCTCTTAAGAATCGCCGCCGCGCGGCCCCCGACCATGTAGGAAAACACGAAGAAGCAACTGATCCGAGAGAATGAAGACGAGTAAGAATAGAGGCGCCAGGATGAGTCGGAACGGACGAAATAATGACCCATGGCGACGATCAAGATGAATGTTATGAATATTGTCACGAATATATATAAGATCCTCGCATGTTCGACTTTCTTTATACCGCCCAGCGGATGCAGTACGGGCCGCAAGACGAAGATGAAGCAGAAAAAGAAGTATATCATGCTTCTGACGGAAGAACTTCTTCTTTGCGTGACCACGTAATGAATGGCGGGAGATTATTCTCAAAATTGTTTTCTTATGTCGCCTCCAACTGCGCGAGAAGAAGCGTTAGCAGGTGTTCGACGAAGATAATGCTCGGAGATGAGCGCCGTGTACAAGGCAGGTATTTCGGATGGGGCTATCTAAAGGAACATCTCTTTGTGATCGTTTCCCCACTGACCGATAATTTCGCACCTCATTGTTAGATAATAACCGTATAGCAACATTGTGGTATCCTTTCGATACCCACTTCCGATCAAGAGACTTTTTCGCACCGCAGCGGAAGATTTCACGAAGCACGAACTTCGTGGGACATCATGGAACTTGGGTATTCCTTTTACATTTGCTGTGCTTCCTTTTTACGATGGTATTGAATTACCGGATGGTACATTTCTCTCTGCGCCTCTAAAAAATTTCGAATTGTTTACTTATTTTTTATTTTTTGATGTTCATGATGGCTGTCTTTTCTTCAACAGTTTTGTCGGTGCAAATTTTGTCCGGAGCAAATATATTGTGCTAGTTTATCGCACACATGAAGAATTTGTACATAAATTTCTCCGTAGTAATATAAGACTTAATAATAATGTAGTAAGTCATGAAACAATAAGCTCGACAGGGAAACGTGTAGTATACTTATAAATGATAAACAGGATTACCCGCATGTCTCTCTTTGCAAGCAGAGACAAAGAACGTGATCTGAAGATGTCCGGTGCTTTACTGCGAAATTTTAAACTGATGTGAAATCTTTTTGTTCAACGATTGAGTTTACAAAAATAGATTTTAAAAAGATTTAAAAGATTTAAAAAGATCTAATAATTTAAATACAAGACCGAAATGTGAATACACAATTAAATGAAGAATAATGCTATTTTCGGCTATTCTTTATATATTATTCTATTATACATGCTCAGCCATTTAGATAGTTAAATTTTAAACACAGTTTAAAAATTAATTTTATTAAGTTTAGATATATATAAAACACATTTATTTTACGCAATTCTTTTCGAGTTTGTTATATATTTATTGGTTAGAAATTTATTAACGCGCGTCAATATAATTGGTCAAAAACTGAGAAAATTAGTTCTGAACAATTGTTTAACTAATTCTTTATAATTATTCGTTAATTGCTATTATATACAACAAATATTTTGTAAGAATATTTTGCGCAATTTGGCTCAGTTTCATCCAATTGCGTCATTATTTTAAGCAGGTGTCAATTATTACCACGCTTAATGCATTCATTTCACGCGATATTTGGTTGACGGCCAGCGTTAATTTTGTCCTCATACAATCGGCATCCGGTCGTTCTTAAAGATGTTCATTTCATTATTCATCGTTGTTCTCGTTATTTTCAGTGATCGCAATGCTCATGCTACATAGTATGCGACCGACCGGTCAATACTTGCTAGTCGGTTAAAGACAAGTCAGCCCGTACCTTCGCACCGCTTCCGGACAATATTTAGCCGCGCTTCCCTCCCCGGTAGCTTCGATCATTAAACGTGCGTATATAGCCTCATAATATTGCAATCCGCGGCCATAATTTACGTCGTTTTATAGTTCAAACTGCAACCTACGTAGGCAGCGGCGCTCAAGCCTTTAGAACGTGCTATTCTCGTTCAAGTTGTACTGGGTGCTCATAAAGTTTGCCGACTGTTTCCTTCGACGCCAATGTCGACGCATGCTAAACTCATAAGAGAGTATTTAATTCCACGCCGTTATCACTATAGGTTTAATTAAAGAACGCGGAAATGAATTTTTTAAACAAGAAACAACCTCCTAATCTATAAATTGTGGGAAATTATAGAATTTGTAAATATTTGTAAATATTTGTAAATAGGAATTCAATATAAAATACAAATAATAGCTGTTTAGCTTTATAAATGGTACGTTTTGTTCGATTCGTTGATGTTACTAATGAAACTGTATCTTAAGAGAGAAAGAGAGAGGGACAGAGAGAAGAATTGTTGAATAAGATCACTGTAACGCAGTTTTCATGATACGAAAGTATATTTAGTTTAATAGTTCATAGGCACGTAGTGAAACTTTCATTGTTTCCTCTCATAAGGAACAGAATTCATTCACGTACAGGAGTCAAAGAGCTTTCAGGAACACCAGTTATATTCGCGAGGGCTTATACGAGTGCAAGTGCCGGTGCCTCGAGAATTGAGATATACTGTTTTATAGGGAATCATCTGAACGCGGGAGGGGAGGGGGAGGGGGTTCTTTTATGAAGTTACCACGAAGGAGCGGTTGCTCGGAAAGTGGTTACTTTGAGCGGCGGGTATCTACTTTGCCAGTACGACCGTTCGCTCCGGGGACGAGTAAGCTATTACTAAAATTACTGACGATCCGACGCTCGCAAATCAAAATTCGCGCTTTCTTTGTCGAGGTGGAGATGCGCGAGTCGAGCGGCATTGTTAGGATTTATTGCCAGCTAAATGCCGCGATTTCGCGAAAGAAATGCAACGCGGGAATATAGCATTGCCGGCTGCATCTCGTACCTGAGAGAAGTGTCTGTACGCCTAAATGCCATAAATATGTACAGTGGTAATTAGAGGAAGCGACGCGATGATTATTGCGATTGTAAAGCCGCATTTTTCTTTTTTCAAAATTCTCAGATGCGTGCTCTGAATATTTCACAGTAATGCCAATAGAACTTTTCCACGCTTATTATATTATAGAGTATTTCAATGACTACATTTCGAAAATTTTGATATAGTAACTACTATATATGTTCATACTTTTATAAACCATCTTGTTTATTTTTTAATATAATTTTTTGGAGCGCTAAGCCAGAGGTAGAAATAAGAATGTGTATTTCATGTGTAGATCATCGAAAGAAAAGAAAAGCAAAAGAAAGAGTAGCTCTTACATTACATTGAAAAAAATTCTGGTTAAAAACGGACGAATCAGAAAATCTAGTAGGATTGATCAAATATTCTAGTTATTATAATGGAAATTCTGGTTATTATATATAATAGAACTCAATACTTTATAATAACTTGAATTCCTATTATAATAACCAAAATATTTGATCAATCCTACGAGATTTTTCTGATTCGTCATTTTTAACCAGAATTTTTTTCAGTGCACTTTTGTCACTTTTAGCAATCTTAAATGTGTGACAAATGAAAACATATAAAAAATAAAGGTATGTATTAAAACCGTTATATACAAGCGTGTTAAATTTAATAAAGCTTATTTTTTAAAACATGTTTTTTTTATATGTATTATTTTGCATTGCGTATTATCTTAAATAATCTCATGCTCGTATTAATTACAACATGCGAAAAGTGCGGTACACGGCGTAATGAGAACATCTACGAGGGGCGCGGTGATTTCGCGGGCCTACAGGCCGATATGCGGCGCACGTTTTGACGAAGGTCGAGCAACCCGTACTTGTCTTTATGCGTTTCGCTGCCTACGTTGGAGCGGACCAAAATGTCGTAATTTCGCTTCGAGCTCAGTTTTACACGGACACCCGCCGGTGTCCGGGTATCGTCGTGTAACGGACGGAGCGAACGTCAGTCTCAGGGATTTCGTTTCAGAGGCCACGAGCGGAGAACGCCTGACCTAATTTACATACATATAAAGCGCATTCGATGTGTTTTAGGGGCCGTAAATCGACGCAGCTACGCGAATCGTTAAACCCTTCCTTGTCGCAACACCCCGACGATGCGTGCGGGAGAGAAGCCCGTAGAGAAGACCGTATACGGTATTGATATAATGTAACATTGACGCGACGATTACACGGAAATGTTCGCCGTCCTCCTTCGGCTTATCACGCGCGTCGCGCGTGTACGTATACATGTCAACGTACATAAATGTATACGTCGTATATACATGTCCACGTGTTATAAACGTGCGTATAAACGTAAAAAGCAAGTGAATTAGTCTAATCTGATGTAAAATGTTTGGGGAGGGCTCGAGGCGATGTCGCGAAAAATATTTATTTTCTTACACCTAGCCGGTACCGCGTGCACGCAACGCGCGGCGATAAGCCGAAAGATAAAAGGAACGCGGTCGCGCGATTGCGCTCAGTGCGATTCAACGTCGTAAAATTCGCACGGGAAACCTTTGTTCCTTCGGGAGCTCTCCGAAAACGGCGGAGAGAAGCTCCCCTACCTCGCGACCGAGGCTCGCCGGCGGCATGGTACAGCGTGCCGCGCTCGCGATTTTTCTAATTATAGACGATTAATTTTTACGAGCGCACCGTAAAGCATGACAGACAGGTGTTTCTCTGGGGGGAGGGAGTAGGAAGCCTAAGAAGAGAATATTCGGAGCAGAGCGCGCGTCCGTGCTCTTACGCCGCGCGGCGCGCAGTAGGGGAACGCGCTGTTGTTGCTGGTTGCTGTTTCTGGTAGTGGTAACGCTGGTAACGGCGATGGCATCGTCGGTGACGGTGCCCCTCATTGGTGGTGGTGCCGATAAAGTTAAAGCCACTGGCGAACGATGCAGGGGCCGCGTAATGACAACGCAGCGCGTCGTAAACGCGTTTATGTCCAGAGTTGCATTATAGTAATATCTGCCAGCACCCAACGGATATTCAGTGCCTCTTCGGCAGCGTTACCATGCTCGACTGTTTCGCGATCGTTTTTCTTTTCATTTCTTGCTGCGCTTCGGTTTCAGTTTCGGTCCTCGTTTTGTTATTCGCGTTAACCGATTCTATCATTTAATCAATTAAACGTTCTCCTTTTATCCGTAAGGAAAGTTATTAGCAAGTTATGGACATGATACAACTCTTCGAGTTTCTAATATTAAGATGTCGAAGAGGAAACGAAGACATGTAAAAAAGTATCATATTTATTCGCCTATATGAATTGTAACTGCCAAATACGAAGAACTGCCATATATATTATTATCTAGACTTCATTTCGATGTACACATCGATTATATGTAAATCACGCAGAATTCGTTAAAAGTCATAATGTCTGTGTTAATGATTCAACTAATTTGACATCCTCAAATATGCCAGAAGATGATTTTCCCCTATATATTAAAAAAATCTTGTAATAATATCTACATATCGCGCTAACGCGTAGAGACATCGACGAGTGGCGACTCTTTACCGCCGCTGCGCGCCTCTTTTTCCGTAATCTCCGAACTAAAATTTTTCCTCAGCGAGCTCCTCGTTCTCCGCAGTATCAGGAGGTTGTTTCCACCTCGCATCCACCCCCTCCTTGATTCTCTGATGTTCTCCTTTCCGTCTTGGAGCGATTGGACACCGTCAACCTGCTACCTCTCGACTGTTATAGCTCTCGAGAGCCCTATTTTCTCGCCAATGCCGAGAACACTTTCCGTGGAAACGTCAACACGCGGAACCGATCGGTTGCGAGCGCAAATAATTCGAGAGCACATTTTTGAAACGGTACAGTGAGTACCCCGGATATTACATGAGGCGATAAAGAGATAGCATCGAGAGGGAACCGCTTGGACGGTATAAAGGCGACACGGAGGGTGCTCGATAGCTGACAAGGACAGCAAGAAGGGGGATAGACGGAGACACGAAGGAGTCAAGGGAGAAGGAGAAGGAGAAACGACGAGATGGCAGAGTTGTAAAGTCCTGCGCGTGACACCGGGTTATGTTATGTTCCCCGCGTTTGTGTTGGCGATCCCATGGATGGTGGCCTCGTGGACGCTAGTTTATTCGTAGGTATACA
This sequence comes from Tetramorium simillimum, assembly GCA_011636635.1. Classification (NCBI taxonomy): domain Eukaryota; kingdom Metazoa; phylum Arthropoda; class Insecta; order Hymenoptera; family Formicidae; genus Tetramorium; species Tetramorium simillimum. The sequence continues at coordinate 3,946 of VBVQ01002497.1, read as the reverse complement.
TGGTTAGGTGGCACGCGGTATTGCTCATACACTGCGTTTATGGCGCATAACCGAGGTAGCCGCTCGCACAGATTATTTTGGCTTGATCAATTTGATAACTCCGCATAGTTACGCTTGCCTCACTGATTACGCGCGCGCGCGCGCACGCGTACACCCCTTCGGAAGGGTTAATATTTATTATGGGCGATGCTATGAAATTTCCTGAAAAAGTTACGCTTTGTAATTTAATTTAAGAAACGTAAACGTTATCGATACGATGTTGCATCATTACTTTGTTCTTGCGCATCATGGATCGCATTTTTTGCGACGAATACCCTGATGCAAAACAATCTGTTTTGTAGAGTAAGTTTTTATATAAAATGCACGTGTGAAAAGATACTAAAAAGAGTCGTGCCTTTTTTGACGCATCGTAAAAAAAAAAACTCACTGCAGCAGGTGTGTCGGGCTGGTCGCAGGCCCTTTCCCTTCCGTTTACTACGAATTCTTCGCATGTCAAACGGCCCTGCTAATTGGATCGTAATATTAGGACAAACATGTATTCGGTCGTTGCCGATCGCTATCTACGATGCCGTTTGCACGCGCATTGATAGCGAGGAGGCCCATTCTCGCCCCGCGGCCGACATGGCCGCTCTCGCGCGTAGTTTTTGCGAAACCTTCGATGGGTGTATGTACATGTCCGGAAAGACAGTAAAGTTAAAAGGGCTAGCCTCGGAATGAGCGACGCGTCGAATAATTATGCGCCCTCCCTCGTTTCGGAAGGCCGTTCGGGCTTTTTTACGAGGGATAAAGTCGGCCCTACGAGGTCATAACTTAAGCACGAATACAGACTATCTGTTACGACTTGATGGCTCTCAAGATGCAGTACCTTTAACCTTCCCGGGTGGATATTGGCATAAATTAGGTTAACCGTGCGGCATACTTCTTCCGGGAAGCCGCCATAAGCGTAGACGTTTACCTTGCTGCATTTTTCATGGACCAACGACGTGATTAAGGTGTTGACTCGAGAAGTGAGATTCTCAATTCGTCCAAAGTGTTTTTCGCTCGACACACAGTATTTTCCCCCCGCGAAATGAACGCTTCTATTCTAAACTAATGTTTAGACGGTTCCTAGCTCAAAAACGATATCGATCGGATAGATAACGATAGTGAAAAAAAAAAAATAAACCACGTAACTTACGCGCAAATGGATGGCAAAGAAAAATGTTCGGACCATGTTTCATCTCGCGCACACGTTTATCGTCCGCGCACTGTAAAATTTACACCGTCTCACTTCCGAAACGAGTGGCCCGACAGTCGCATAAACGCGCGCAACATTTTATTTTATAACCCGCGGTCCCTTGGCTCGGGGCCGGCAAATAGTAAAATATTAGTTATTGCTGATTTTGCGAGCGCCTAATAAAATTCTTCGTGAAATAAAATCGCGACTCGACTGGCCGACCGAACCGATCCACGGCTCACGGTTCACAGTTAATAAATTTTTCTTCCGCAGTTTTGGGCATTTGCACGAAATTTGTCGCGCGCACGTTTACGATATATTGACAACGCTACATTATTTTTCGCGTAATTTTATTGACCTCGCACCGATATATGAGTGATATAAAAGAATAGTAAGTAACTGGAGGGAGTCGGATCCCTCACTGCGATTTTTATGCGGCTCCATTTATTTTTCAAACTGACGTCTTTCTGTGATGGAGTATTTTATCCTCGCAAATCTAACCGAGACTCGAGAGAAGAAGAAATTAAGCATGGTAATAACATCAACCTAAGAATCGTAACTTTGAATGTTCATGCTTAAATACATTTTGTTAAAATGTATCTAAAATAATCTCATTTGAAAAGTTATTCGGGCGGCGAAAAGTTATTCGGGTCATCGAGAAAATTAGACAGTTCCGGGTAATAAGACGACGATTATATCCTCGTCCAATTAAAGTCACTTAAGGAATATTCTCTTAATAACGTGGAATGATTACCGTAAATAGTTAGTACCCGGCCACATTTAGACGCATGTATCACAACATGGTATTGGTAAGCACCGTTAATGCTTCCAGCTAGATCTAATTCCATCAATTAAACGTTCCGCTGATAATTATGTCGTGTTACGTTTTACGTAACAGCTTTAAGGCGCCATCGCCGCCATTGTGTGTTTGTGTGCGTGCGTCTTCGCGTCGCATCGGCCACAGGCTTCAGGCGGACGCGGGGAAAAAAGCGAGGAGATAACAATATCGTATTACATTAATAAACTATTCCTACTCCGTAGAAAATATGTCACCGCCTAAGGGCAGGTGTTGCGAGTGCTCCGCGAAAATTTTCGAAAATACACGCATTTATATCTCGAGCCATATTTTTTTGGCGCGTTTACGCCCGCTACGGGCGGGGTGGCGCATATTTATTTTTCGAATCTATCGTTTTACCGTAGCACGAAAAAGCTCGTGGAACATTTTCGGTGCCGGCCTTTCAGTGCTCCGCCGCGACGACCTAGGGAAGCATTTCATTGCGTTCGATACGATGGTAAAAAACGCCCAGGGATCGGACAGTAAAAAATGTAACTGGTAATTTAGTTAGCCGTTGCGAACTGGACGGCGCTGGGGCGCCCGGGTGTTGGTGGACAGTAATAGGGCGTATCTCGTATCTGTCCGGAGCTGACGGGTTTTTATGGGTTTGCGATGCGCGGATTCATCATTCGATATATTACAGCGAGCAGCCCACCACCTCCGATGTCACCGCGTTAACCTAACGACCCTTCAAGGCAGAATTTTAGGATTTGCCCGGCCGCGCGAGCGTCGAGTCGTTTTGTCGGCAACGGGGAATTTTTTTCGAAAATGGCGTGCGCCGCTAACGGCGCGCGAGTATCGCGTGCATCGCCCTCGGTTCCCTTCGTTACAATCATCCACGTTTGCGAGCGCCGGTTAATCCGCAACGCGTATGCCTCTTTACTTAGAAAAAAAGGAAAAAAATTCGCCTAATTTTAACAAGTCTGAATTGCGTTGTCCGCCCCGCACGACGGTCACGGTTCCGAGAAAGAGAGAGAAAGGGAGATTACGACGTTTAAGGAATTACCGTTTTTGAAATAAAACTGAAACACGTTTGATACATAGCCCTTGATGTTTCTTGAATATCAGTGTGTGCAGCAATGACGCCCGTTGAAATTCGAGGCGTCAAAGTAGTCACGCGTGACGCGCCAAAAATTTACAAAAATTGTCAGCGCCGTTCGGCTGTGCGCACGAAAAAATTTCAAGACAAATTTCCACTAAATACTCGTCGCTACTAGCTTCCAGTTTCCGATGCGGAACAATTTTTTCGCGTATCGCGAACGGGAATAACGGCGGGACGTCCTCCGCCGTTTCTTGCGCTGCTACGTTTTAGAATTCACGACTAATGATCACTCCGACGTGGATACATTTTTTTCCCCCAACAAGTACGATGCAACAGAAAAAAATATTTGATCATCCCCGAGCACCGGGAGTGCACTCGATATCCAATTCAGTTGATATTCAAGTGCTGCGCGTGTTTCCACATTTTGATTTCTGTGTAACAGAGTACCTACGTACGCCTATATTTATTGTCTGCAAAGACAACAAATATTTTTTTCGAAATCGCCCCGTTCGTATCCAGAAAAAATCTATCAACGGCCATCACTTCTGCCGCCCACTCTTCCCCGCTCTTCTCTCTCTCGCATCGCCTCTTCCGTCAAACGCCGTCGACATAATCGACGTGAATCGCAATGAAAAATTTTTTTTTCTACGTATGGTCTCGATCGGCGCGTCCCGCGCGGCCGACCTCGGGCTGGATAATTGTCGCTCTACCGCGACGACAAGACACGTGACGACACACCATGCCAAAGTTTCCTCGGTAACGGTCTAGGGTAAAAAAAGGGCCGCGATTGTCACGAAGAGCCGCATGGAAATCCGATGCGCCGGAGCATCGACGATGCGATTCAGATGCAGGC